>CM067369.1:84278295-84475795 GCA_034401795.1 Chaetoderma sp. LZ-2023a | reverse complement strand
AATAGTCACCAGCTTACCTGAGGTTTTCTGGAAATTAATAGTGAGAGAGTTCAGGGATCGATGGATCCCAGGATGAAAATTGGTGAGTTAATTCATGTCACAAATTTCTATAAAAAGACACTGTGAGCAATCATATCAAGCGTAAGCTATAGGAAGATTAATTAAGAATATTGCAAATTTCCAAATTAAAACTAAATTTTGTTTATAAATCACGCTATGTTTATCTACGCACGGATGAATGAGGGTGGATGGTGTGGAGACTTCACTGTGCAGCGAGTAGGCTATATATGTGTTATAGGGATGTACGTATGCGTGCGTGGTTGCTGCTGTTTCGTACAGCATCTTAGAACACCTAATACACGCTAACATAGAGATTTTGCCTAGTATAGATCTAAATAGATTTATAATCCCAGCCATCCCCTTGGTTGCACTGATGCTAAAGTTAGGTATCTTTGGAAGGAGGATATTAATTCTATTTATAAATTTGGGGCTGAGAGCTTGCGATATGTTTGTCTCAAGTATTCAATTCAAACGATAATTTCTGTCATTACGTCCAATTATTAACGTAAGCACTTATTTGATGTGTTTTCTAAATTATTCATATTTAAAACACACGCGAGTGTCGCGTGCCTCTCATGAAACACATTTCATGCTGGATCTGATGGCAATTATGAATCCCTAATAGACTTTATCTGAACTCGCTAAACAATCGTCATAGATGCAATTTGACTGAGGCTGAATGTTCTTGATAATTTATATTCTACAGTTCGTGTGTACTTATCGACTTTTAATCATGATTTCTGGAAATTTAGAACTAACACGTCCCTTTGTGAGAAGTTGAATCTAACCAGTTAAAACCATGAACAATACGGATATTGTTCTGAAAAGCTTTCGAAGCAAGGGCAGACAATTGTATTTCATTCATAATCGCGTCGCATATGCTGCGTCATAATTGCCTCGTTAATAGCATTGAAAACGCATCGCAAACAAGCTGTTATTTCACGTAAAGCTGGTATGATTATGTCCCTATAAAATCTGTTTCTTCTAATGTAAACTACTCAGTCGTATAGAGGCTATTCATTTATATACACACATAATTTTAACGCTTTGATTGTAGGCCCTTCTAATAACTATTTCATCGCTGACATTCATGCCATCACGACACAAAGACAAGAATGAACCCTACCAGTTTATCCATCCACCATATGACGTCATAATCAACTACGTGACGGGGAGGATGCCGTCATACTCAATCACAGCATGAATGACTCGATTTAGTCCGTTTTAACGCTTAATAGTCCGAACACGTTGTACGAATTGTATGTCTTTACTATTTAATACATATTTTGTCGAATAATTTGAAACTAATTTGACTGGGCGCTGTTGCTGCCATAGGCAGCAACAACACCTAGTTAAATTAGTTTCAAAATATTCAACAGCTAACCTGTATAGTTTTCCGGAAATTGAGATTCAGAGTGCAGGGGTCGATTGATCCCTACACGGGCAAAGCGTGGGTGGAGCTTAAGTTGGGATGGGCGGGGCATAGCTAAAACTGAAAAGGACCATTACAATCTGACAACAGCTAAATACTGTGTAATTAATATATACAGACGGCTCGGATTTTGGGAAACCCAGTTTCTGGGAGGAATTTTTTCGGGTGGGGCAGTGTTGCTAAACAATTCCTTTCTGTAAATATTCAACAACCGATCACCTGTTTGCAATCCATGTCTTAATAGAAATTTTCCAAAAAAACGAAAAAAACAACTTAGTTGTGTCTTTGTAGATTTAGAAAAAGTTTTTTTATAAAGTTTGGAGGGAGGCACTATGGGGAAATTAATTAAAGAAAATATCAATGGGAAAATCTTAAATGTCATCCGTAATATGTACATGGGCATAAAATCTGAAGTATTTATGTACGGTATTGCCTCTGAAGCATTCACGTGTAACTTGAGGTTAAGGCAAGGTGAAAATCTATCTCCAGTCCTATTTAATATATACCTAAACGATCTCAGCGAATTCCTGGAAAGCTCTGGTTGCAGTGGACTGGCTCTGACAGAAAACATCGATCTTCATATCAAACTGTTAGCGCTATTATATGCAGATAATACTGTTCTTTTCGCCGAGAGTCCTACAGACCTGCAATCAATACTGAACGCATATGTGACCTATTGCCAAGGATGGAACATTCGGATAAATAAAAAAACAACCTACTAATTTTTGGTAGCAATAAACGGGGTTGGGAAGGGCTAAATTTTAGTATTGAAGGGGAACAAATCGAAATAACTGACACGTACAAATATTTAGGAATCAATCTTTTCCACAAAGGTAGATACCTCAAGGCGATGAAACACTTAAGTCAACAAGCTACTATTGAAGCCCTCTACTCACTATACAGGCGAATAGAAAACATTGAATTACCTTTGACGTGCCAACTAAAATTATTTGATTCGATGATTATACCAATACTTACCTATGGATGTGAAATTTGGGGGTAGAAAATCTTACTTCAATAGAAAAAATTTAGGTACAGTTCTATAAGCGGATATTAAATAGCCTAGTTATATGGTATATGGAGAGCTAGGACAAATCCCATTAGAAATTACTAAAAAATATAAATTAATTAATGTTTGGGAAAAACTCCTGAACGCCAAAGAAACAAGGCTATCATCTTTACTACACAAGTACATCTACAAAGACTTTACGAAAAACAGTACAGAATACAAATGGCTGACCACAGTTAAATGTAGACTTGAAAATGTGGGAATAGCTCACTTCTGAGAAACGCAGACCATAACAAATTCTAACATGATATTTGAAACAAGTACTTAAGGACAAGTACATACACACTTGGTCAGGGCAAATTACCACCTTGCCTAAAGTCAAAATATATAGTATATTCAACACTGAAATAAAATTAGAGCCGTATCTCAGAAAGCTAAATAAATTAAACAGAATAACTTTAGTTAAATTTCAAACTAGTAATCATAAGTTACTTATAGAAAATGGAAGGTGGGAGGGCTTAGACAGGGAAGAAAGAATATGTAGCCTATGCGACAAACACGATATTGGGGATGAGTATCATTACCTATTCTTATGCGACTTTTTCAGTGATGACAGAAAAATATTTCTTCCAAAATATTTTCATAACCGCTCAAATCACTATAAATTCGGACAACTGCTCTCGAATACAAACTTATCGGTCCTAGCAAAATTGTGCGCCTTTATACGGAAAATCTTTAAACGATTTGCATAACGGAGATTATTATTTTATTATCATATTGTAATTATTTCAAACACAAATATCATTACTACTACTGCTACTACTGCTACTACTACTACTACTACTACTACTACTACTACTACTACTACTACTACTACTACTACTACTACTACTACTACTACTACTACTACTACTACTACTACTACTACTACTACTACTACTACTACTAAACGATTTGCATAACGGAGATTATTATTTTATTATCATATTGTAATTATTTCTACTACTACTACTACTACTACTACTACTACTACTACTACTACTACTACTACTACTACTACTACTACTACTACTACTACTACTACTACTACTACTAATACTACTACTACTACTACTACTACTACTACTACTACTACTACTACTACTACTCAATGTTCATATTACAGCACTGATGATAACAATAAGCTTGTTATGAATAATAATAATAATAATAATAATAATAATAATAATAATAATAATAATAATATCTTTTAATGGTAAATCTCACTCAGACCTGTACAAATTAACTATTATTTTGTGATTCCCATGTGTCACATTGTGACCTGGGAGTACTTTAATAAACTTGAAATTTGAAACTTTCTAATGATTTAAGGGTGTTGAATACATTTCTGTTACCGTGTGCCTCTTGGTTGGATACAATAGTTGTAAAGCCAAATGGCCGCAATCGAGTCAGGTCGTGCTAATCCTCTGTCTACATTGTGATAATGTAATAATATATTTATTCACAATAGGCCATCAGCCCTTGAGTATACAACATATTATACATGTATGACGGATACCGTATAACACATACAATTAAATTAGGATATAGTTATAGCAATAATTCATAGAGAAATTTCGTCCCTCGCTTCTATGTTTCCATTCATTAACCATTTACCAATAATCTCCAAGACAGCAAGAGAGGAATGATGAGTGAGACCAGGGGCGCGCTCACGATAGCGATCCATGTTTCGACTGTACAATACATGGTAAATGTAACTTTTTCGGAAATATGGTAAATGTAGTTCAGTCCACATGGAAGAGATTTCTGAGTAATTTCTGAAGATCAACTACTTGAATTCTCAATTTCATTTATAAGAATGGCATCCACATTGAATTTCAAGATGGCCACCATGGGTAATCTTTATCTTTGACATGTCATAGCGTCGAAGATCCAAATGAAGTTGATCGTATTATCTAAAGCACAAATCACTTGGCTAAAGCATCACATTTTGAAATGAGTATACATATGGCTGTACTTTGTCATATATATTTAGTAAGGTAACGACTGGAATATAACTGATGCAGGTAACGTCAAACACGTTTTACGTGTAATTTATCACATAAACAAGGGTACTATTGCTACTGTATGTCATTGCATAATAGTCAGTAGTCCACTGCACATCACTTTATATATAACTAGTGTAATATATAGACATCACGTATCGCTGTCTAGCAGCGGTGTCATAAAAGCCCGCTTGTAACGTTAGTTGCGTAAATGTTACAAATAATACCGTGTGTAATAAATAACGTCCGACACTAAATTCCAATCAGATTGTGGATTAGATTAAACATATTAACCAGCCTTTGCAAATGTAACACATGAAAAGAACGCACATTGTTAACGGGCAGTCGTTCGAAAACCCCCAGAAACATTACAAGATATCTTCGAATGGAGCAATTCTTTGTACGCTGCCAACAAAAATGAGAACGCGATGAAGACGGTTGAGCTCGCTTACTTTGTGTCACTTTTGGTGGAATGTAAGTCTGCAGAAATTTTGCTTTGGCGCATGATTGCAACCATCTTCGGTAAAGATCCTAGATGAATCCACTTTTAGCTGTTCCGCACCCATCTCTAGCTAAGCCCAGACAACGCTTCGGATTCGGTCTCCCTGTATCTCAATTTTCAGAACACTATATAGGTAAGCTGCTGGAAATTTTGAAACTAAATTGATTAGATGCTGTTGCTGCAACAGCGCCTGGTCAGATTAGTTTCAAAATCTTGAACATAATGTTTATTAAATAGTAAAGACACAATTCGCCCAACTGCCGGAACTTTAAAAGTTCCTGGCGGACTTACCTACGTCATTCATTATGTTGTTGATTGTGACGTCAGCCTGCATGTGACATAATTGATTATGACTTCATTTACTTGATTGACAGATTGAATTCATCAATTGGAAAAGGAGGAATTCATGGCCTGCTCATCTGCTCAGTTCGACATATGTAATTATCACGTGCCGGTTGCTGCACACTCTCGGACTGATCTATTGACCTTGTCTGTGCTTGTCAATGGACATTTCATCTATCGATACAGGCGAGAGAAAAACGTTAATGGAATGTTCTTCAGCAAAATATTGCGGTATTTTAGATACCATTCATGGCATGGCAGCAGATTATCGTCAATGAATGTGTTACGTTGATCTTAGTAATAACAGCAAAGAGTGACAATGAACTCTTACCAGTATGATGGCAAAATTATATCTTATACCGCGTCAATAGCGAAGAAACTGGTGTAGGTTTTAAACAAACTTGTTGAATTACGAATACCAGTTCATCTTTCAATTTATTATGAAAATTTAACATTTTGACATCAGAGTGGCAAGGGTTACTGTGTGGAGCTGGTGATGGAATGTATTAGATTATCGTTAATCTCTTGTGTGCAAGGTTGAGTAAACCTGCTGATGTATATAGGTAAGGAGCGTATTATGAACCCGAGCAATCTTGAGATAGAGTGATTTCCATTTTAACATTGCTTCTTTTGTCTTTCCATCTGTATTCTGGTTACACTGGAGCTGTATCTCTGTTGGGATTATACATGTCCTTCATTCGCCCACAGTATGAGATTATTCAAGAATGGGGATATCCTTGTGATTACAAATATCTCTTTTTCACGGTTACGTTCCAACGTTCTTGGTTTTATCTTAACTCTACATGGCCACATCTATGTGATGTATAATGGTGGATTTCAGTTTCTCAGTCAATTATATGATGTTATAATCAACTACACGACATGTAGGCTGACGCCAAATCAATCAGGTCATGAGTGACGTAGCTAAGTTCGTCGCGTACGGTTAATTGATGACAGATTAACCGTTGTTGTTCGAATTGTATGTCTTTGCTATTTAGTAAGCATGCTGTTGAATATTTTGAAACTAATATGACTGGGCGCTGTTGCTGCCATAGGCAACAACAGCACTCAGTCAAATTAGTTTCAAAATATTCAACAGTTTACCTGTATAGATTTATGGAAATTGATAGTCAGTGAGTTCAGGGATCCATTGATTCCAACAAGGACGAAGCGTGGGTGGAGATTGGCTAGCATAGTTAAAACTGGAGTTCTCCATTGGCACCAACCTTCCCATGTTAGGATTCATGCATATCATTTTACGGGACTTTGTTACTGCATCTCAACGATACAGATTGCCACCTCCACACACCCCACCCCAGCAACCCCAATAAATCATACTTTATGTGTCATATTTCATAAATAGCGGGCCTTGCTGCATTGATTGAAATGGATACAAATGAATTTTCGTTTCCATTCAAATGGAAGTATGCTAGGAAAGGCATGAGTAGCCTACGTTATACTACTGGGACATGCGGTAGATAGTCTCCATAAAGTTAGCACATGTATCCAATAGATTCATGAACATTTCACGAAGTGACGTGTGTGGCTCCATCTTTCGCTCACCTGTATTTTCTCCTTCCAGAATCATGGAATTTCCCGCCAAATTATACTTATTAACTGCCAGACTGCAAATTGCTTACTATTCTGCATGTACTTAGGATGCTTACGCTGATGTTCACCAACGGACCTTTCCAGCTTTAGCTGTACCCCGCCCATCTCGCTTGCGTTTGGACCGATGGATCCCCGAACCCCATGACTATCAATTTCCAGAAAGCTTTACAGGTAAGCTGTTAAATATTTTGAATCTAATTTGACTGGGTGCTGTTGCTGCCTATGGCAGAAACAGCGCTCAATCAAATTCGTTTCAAGATATTCAATAGCATGTTTATTAAATACTAAAGACATACAATTCGCACAACAACGCTTTAGTCCGAGATCAAATATGCGTTCATGACTAACTTACTTACGTCATTAATGACGTCGTTGATTATGACGTCATCCCACATGTCACGTAGTTGATTATGACTTCATATATTGGATTGGTAAACTGGAAAGGTCCGATACCATTTGACTTCCCAGTGTTAATGCGTTCAGCTGTTCTTGCTTCGAGAAGATTACTCTCCGCATTAGGCACCAAATGATGCAGAGAATCCTGAAAACGTAAACACACATGCAAGCCAAAGCTAACAACCAGCGTCGTCAGTATCTGCATTTGTTCATTTTACATAAGGTGGAATTCAATGGAATTGTTTATGTAAATCCAGCGTAGACAATATTAGACCAGTTTTAGCTATCATCATATTTAAATGTTCTATGTATGTACGATTACTGTATTCTGCGGCTGTAGTAGTAGAACCATCCTTTGTTCCTCCAGTTACAAGCAGCCCCTCTTCGCGTTTGACCACTGTGTCTTGCACTCAGCCAAAATCGTTGGCTTCCTCAGGTCCATTCTTGATCTGAGTGTACCGAGTTCTGCTTTCTTGAGGACACCTCGCAGCATACTTAACATATTTGTGCAATAACGTCCTCTCCTGGCTTTGTATTTGCTGGCTCCCAATAGGCCAAATTCCAAGGCTGTCTGAGCTGGTCACATGGCCGAACATAGGCCATCTCTGTTCGGTGATCTTTACGGGCAGCGGTGATGCGTTACACATATTGCACAGTGCATAGTTGGAAATTATGCTGTTTGGTTATACGGAGGCGTTTGCAGTTGCAGGCATCAAGTTTGTCTAGAGCTGTCTTTGGAGCTGTCCACCTATTGCAGTATTACAGCATAGATGATACGCAAGTTGTGTTGTATATTTTATATTGTTTTGTAAACTTATAGCCTTTTTGGGTCTGTACTGTATTGCAATAATGAATAATGAACTTGAGTCTAACCCAAGATATATGCAGCTTGTGCATACAAAATTCACTCACTGGCAGCCAGTTTGTATTTCTCTTGCCAATTGTAGTCAATTTACATTGTCGCGTTAGATGTGGACACACAAAAATGGATTCAACACCATCAGATTAAGATAAAACAGGCTGTCCACCTACTTCTCCTCAAAGATTTTTCTAACAGATCTCTTCTTCTTCGTGCGTTCATCTTTCTCATGACAGTAATCTTAAACTGTTTTCCTTATCTGGGGCATGAAAGCTGCAGTGGTCATCAAACTGTCTCTGCCCACTGTGATATTCTCTTCAAAAGATACTTCAATAGGCCACACCCTTCTCCTAGCCTGGTCATACCGCTGACAGTGCTGGAAGAGATGTTCTGCTGTTTCTTGCTGACACTCACAAAGTGCAGACTCTGTAATCTTGAGACGGCGAAGATATGCATTGAGACGGTTGTGACCAGTCCTCAATCTGAAGATACATGTCTCATCCTCCCTGCCGAGGCTGTGTATTGTATCATTATGCTGCCTGATAAAGTCGTTCTTGTGGCCTTAAAGATATGTTTCAGTTCTTCAAGATAACATTTTAAAGCGACATATTTCTGTAATTTATGGCACATTTCTCCGCAACTAAATCTGGCGATGGGCGCTACCAGTTCGACAAACAGACGCAACGTCACACATAGCCAATAAGTAATACGGACAGGTATCGCGAAGAAACGGGTAATATAATGTTCTATTCTGTATAACAGTTTTCAATTGCAATGATATCAATAATCATGTTGGTTGAGAAAACTTTACATTTCACCTGGAAGATAATGAGGCAGCTTTGTTGAGACTCTGCCTCACAAATCATCCTTACAATGTTGTATGACATGAATTAAGCGATCTGAGTCATTGGTGTGTGGGTGTGATAGATCGCTTACAGGTAGCCAGACTATCGCCTGGGAGTCGTTTCCGAGAATGACGTGAGAATGACGTGAACAAAAATTTTAAATGACTGGTTGCATTCCAGGATCGCGTTAATTATATCGGTGGAGGAGGCGTACTGATTTGTACAATTTTTCATTAATTTATTTTTAATCTATTTCCCGAAATAATTAAGGAAAATCGAGACATTCGTTTCGTGTCAGTTCGCGCTCTCAAGGTTATTCGGTAAACACTGCATATTTGGTCGGTCAAACTTGTGATAGTAACGCCACTGGAATCCACGTTTCTCACCACCCGGAATCCCAGCGAATGCGCGTGTGGCCAAGCATATGCTGAATACAGTCTCTGCAGTTTATTTGTTCTAGATTCGATTGAAGAAGTAGATACTATTGCAAATATACACAGCTGAAATACAACAGAAAACATATGCGAGAATCATTCAGGAATCTTTGTTACCATACCCGGTTAGTAAATGTTTACTCGAGTAGCTAAAGCGAGAAAATACAATGTATTCGTTTCTCAACTAACAGTATCAATGCGGGGGAGAAATGCAGGAGGTCTAGGACTCCCTGTATGATTAGCTAGCATCCGTGGGATGGCGCGCCCACTTAAACACTGGTGTGAGTTCGACTTCCAGTGGAACATAAGCAATGATCGCGCACTTTAAGAGAATGTGGTCTAATTAACACTTTGAACGCGAAAGAAAGAGCTGGTTTAAAGGCAAGGGCCATTAGGCCTACAGCCGAGGGGCCCAGAAAAATAAGTATCCGTTTTACCCGTTTGAACCTGGATTACCATTATCTCACGTTTGCAGTCATGATATGCGTAAGCTGTTGAATATTCTGAAACCAATTTGATCGATAGCTGGTGCTGCTTCAGGCAGCACAAGCTTTCAGTCATATTAGTTTCAAAATATTCACCAGCATTTTGACAGATAGGCAACGAATTTTCTTATATTTGTGGGCAGCAGCAGCAGCAGTAGCAGCAACAGCAGCGGTAGCAGCAGCAGCAGCAGTAGCAGCAGCAGCAGCAGTAGCAGCAGCAACAGCAGCACCTGGGTCTGGGGAAAGGCTAAACAACTAACATCCTTTAAGATTTAATGATTATGTTGACTGTTTCGAAACTAATTTAACTTGAAGCTGTTGCTCCCATAAGGCAGCAACAGCTTCCTGTCAACTTAGTTTCAAAGCTCTCAACAGCTTACCTGTAGAATTGGCCTGAAATTGAGATTCAGATGTATACAGGTTTGAAAGGGGCGAAATCTGTGAAATACCTTTCTTAGAATACAGCAATAACTTGCGCTGATTTTGGTCAATACGGGGCTTCTCCTGCGACGTTTCACTTTTCTATTATGCATTATCAAGTTATAACTGTCACTTGCTTTGTAAATTGAGTAGTCGATGTTGCTAGCTAAGTAGTAATATACAAGGTTCATAAGTCTTTGAAAATGCATAAACTGCTTAGGGTCCTTAGGCTACAAGTGGTTGGTTTTAGAAAATGAACTCGAAAATATGAAACCATGTACTTAAAGGCATATGACGTCATGAGAATTTAACATGTCCCCCTTTAACCGTTATAATTTGCAAGAAAATGGTGGAATCCAGTTTTAGCTATGCCCTTCCCATCTCTAATTCAGCTCCACCCACAATTTACCAGTGTTGAGATCAATCGATCCCTGCACGGTCTCTGAATCTGAATTTCCAGAAAACTATATAGACAAGCTGTTGATGGCAGCAACAGCGCTCAATAAAATTAGTTGGAAATATATTCAACAATGAATGTTTATTAAATAATAAAGACATACAATCCATACGACAATTAAGCATTTATGGCGGACTAAATCGCTTCATTCATGATGTAATTGATTGTTAAGTCAGCCTACATGTGACGTAGTTGATTGTGACGTCATATGATTGACCGAGAGACGTGGACGGGAATAGGCAAAACTGGATTCTTTCATTATATATTTTACTTAGTGAATGTCCATTTGCAGGTCCCAGAGAAGATGATTTGCTGAACACATAGGGCCTACCACCGGAGGAATTGTGCAATTATTGAGGGTATCTTATCGGTTATAAGGTTCAACAGTTTTACATCTACAGAAAAACAGCTTTTCAGACCGATATTATGTTATTCTCTGCCCTAATGACTTGATTAGGATCAATGTTATATTTCCGTCATAGTGTCCAAGTTACGCCATGAAGGTGTTTACAAGCTCGGCTAATTCTCGTACTAATATCAGTCATCTCAATAAATCTTTCAGCCAAGTAAAGGTCTATTTACTGCGAAAATATTCCTTTGTGCTCGAATGCTTCAGAAGATGATGCCGCTCTCTCCCCCTCCAGTTAGAACAACTTGCGCTCGAGCATGTAAATCTGCTAAACACAGGTTACCGGACCGGTACTGGGTCAATACAAGACATATTCACCTTTCCAGAGTGAACTGCGTGATGTGTACAATGGCATCATTATGAATGACGTCATGAATGACGTCGATAAGTACGTCACGAACGCATATTTGAAGACGGTCTATGCGTTGTTGTGCAAATTGTTTGCTTTTATTATTTAATAAATATTCTGTTGACTATTTTGAAACTAATTTGAGTGGGCGTTGTTGCTGCCATAGGCCGCAACAACACCCAGTCAAATTAGTTACAAAATATTCAAAATCTTCCCTGTATAGTTTTTAGGAAATTGATAGCCAGGGCATTCGGGGATCGATCAATCCCAACACGGCGAGGTGTGGGTGGAGCTTAGCTAGTGATATCGGCGGGGCATAGCTAAAAATGGAAAGGTCCATTATCTCGGTATTGGTCCAGTAGCAGCCCAGTAACTTGCGTTATCAGGGTCATTCCTGATATGGCTGCTGAACATCCCTACATTATTATTCTTATCTGTGCATAATATATAATTCCGGATACATGATTGGTAATCTTGAGTAAAGCGACAATTAGCAGAGAAACGGCCATAATGATGTCTCTGAAAATGACTAGTGGTCGTACTCGTTCGGGAACAACGACTGGAGTTGCCTTTGTCACCACTTGTGTTTCATATTCCATTGTTGAAAGATTGCCATTTCAATGTTGTTTTCTCACCGTGCACGGTCAGGGACAAATGGTCTTTACCTGAGTCACAAAGTTTGGCAGTTATGTACCCAGTTTGTGGCATTAAATTGTCTATTTATCTGGCGAAACTTGGACGACAAGTTCTTTTCTACGTTTACACGCATGCAACTTGTGTGTGAGAATTTGAACATATAGCAATGGGCTTCTATAATAATCTCCAAAATATCTTCAGAACGTTATCGGATGCCAGTGTAAATGACATTGTGTAGGTAATTCAATGATGAATCGGGTACCGATTAACATCGTTCGTCTTGACAGAACAAATGCGCATGTACAGTAAACAAAGTAACTGCCTAATCTTTGCCAGTCGAGCATATCCCTAGAGTCATGATAACCGTATATGACTTCATATCTACAGTATGGCGTCATATATGCGCCATAGAATATTATAGCAAGTTACTTTGATACTTTGATATCACATTGGCGGATAGATAGAGTTTATGCCAATTAATCCAATTCTCGTTGACGGATTTTGGTAGATTCTGGCTATTGTGTTCAGTTGTGTCATATCGTTCCATAACAAATGTTGGGAAAATGCCACACCACGTCTTGCATTTATCTTTTATGAAAAAGTGTTCACCTTTACTAAATAACGTCATAATCATGGTATGAACATGATGCAGGTTGAATTTTGTGTCTAGATTTGAGTGTGGGTGTGTGGGTGCCGTTGAATAGCAATATCTTGGAGCAATATCGTTTGCAAAAGGAATATCAATTTTATAATTCCGCTGTCTATTTTCTTCAAGTGCGCAGCAGCGTTCTCTCTAACCATCAAGAGTAGGAACGGCTCTATTAAATCTCACACAATCATCTTCTATTCGGCGCCAAATAAAATGTTTCCAAATTGAAGCTTTATCGAACACCTGACATAATCTTCGGAACAGTGAATCTCAAGCATGGGCAACAATATTTGCCCAGCACTTGTTCCTGGGCGGAAACTCGTCAAGACTGGCACTCACTCAAGCTCTGCAGCGCACTGCCCGCGGCTAGTCATACGACAGGCTCAATAAACCGACTGGTCAAGTTAAGGCACTTAGAGGACGCAAACGAAATCTTGTCGCACTTTATTGACACAAGCGCCCTCTGCCGAGAACTAATATTTTATTATCTACGGGATTATACGCCAAGTAATTCGATCTCACTAGCCCCGGGTCGCGTTGTGATGCTGAGCGTGGCTGGTTAAATTGATCATGCTTTGCAAATCTTAGATACCATCGCTCTGTTCAATACAAAAGATTCTTGCCAAATATTCATTTATTGGAAATTTAAACAGAAGACAAGTGTAAATTCCCTTCGTTGATTGTATCGTTGTTTAGATTATCACACGTGCTATGCTATTGAAATAAGATGCGTCAATTTGGGACTATGTTGACTGAGAACTCTTATGATGGGATACCAGCATGCTGCTGCTGCTGCTGCTGCTACTGCTACTACTACTACTACTACTACTGCTGCTGCTGCTGCTGCTGCTGCCGCCGCCGCCGCTGCTGCTGCTGCTGCTGCTGCTCCCTTTGATTCTGTTACTACTGTTGCTTCTGCTGCTGCTACTGCTGCTGCTGCTGCTGCTCCCTTTGATTCCGCTACTACTGTTGCTTCTGCTGCTGCTACTGCCGCCGCCGCTGCTGTTGCCGCTGCCGCGGTCGTCGCCGCCGCCACCACGACCACCTCCAACACCAACACCACGATCACTACCTCCTCCTGCAAATTAGCTACCGAGACGATACCGTTACCGATACCGATACCGATACCGATACCGATACCGATACCGATACCGATACCGATACCGATACCGATACCGATACCGATACCGATACTTCAGTCTGCATTTGCACAAAACATAGACAGTGACTAACATTTAACTGTGTACTAATCATAAAATTCAATAAATGTTGGCGTACAAGCCCTCCGCACTTCAGGACAGACGCAACCTCTTAAAATCCTTCACAATGTTCATGAAGAGATGCGATATTATATTTTTTCGTCCATTATTGCTCCATAATGGCCTCTTTGGCAAACATTTTCTCGCAGATTACTCGGCTCAGTATTCCAGCAATAACAATTAGCGCCTTTTCAACAACGTTGTGACGTTCGCCATTTTGCGCCAATTTGACAACCGCGCATACCCGGAAGCCGGAAGTGTGAAGATTCATGCTTTCAAGACGTCACAGTGGCGTCTAACGAGTCGGCCAATGGCGGCCATTGGCGAATAAAGTGCTCTTTTGTGCAGCCTCTCAAAGCTCAGTTCAAACCGATTTAAAGATTATTGTTCTCTGTAGCTGGACGATGTTTGTTTTAACTGAAAGTCGGAGTGTTTAGAAAACCACACTAAGGAGGAAACCCACACATAGCTCTCAAAGAAGGCGACGCTAATGATCGGGATTGTGCCTCATTGTGGGTGCTGACTGTGCCCATGAGCGATAAATGATGAGCATGATGGCGATTATACTGGTCTATGAGGGGATGACTCCCAGGTGTTGTATGTCCCGACAAGCACTAACCAACACAAGCACCGTCTCCACCAAATATCATGACACAACCACGATCACTACGCCTTACAAGGGCCGTCGTAGTAAGACGGTTATGGTCGTATAAATAGTGTTAGTGGTGGTGTGGTGATGTAACGCGGTAATGTCGAATTTGCGCGTACCAATATCGAACTTAATATCGGCGCGCCGGTTGACCAACGGGTGCGCCGAAATCGAATTTGATATTGGTCCCGATGCCCTTGGTCAACAGCGCAAATTCCATATTTACGCGTTACAGTGATATTGATGGTGCTGGTGCTGGTAGGCGCTTGTCGTTGCTATTCTGATGGTGGGTTTGACAGGGCTGGTGTTTGTTGCGGTTGTGAGAAGGTGGTATTTGCTGGCTTGATGTGGTGCTGCTTATCGTACATATTGAGGTGGTCGTGGTTGTGGTGATGGTCGTATTACTGGCGCGGGTTGATGATGTTGTTGTTAGTGGTGGTGGTGGTGGTGGTGGTGGTGGTGGTGGTGGTGGTGGTGGTGGTGGTGGTGGTGGTGGTGGTGGTGGTGGTGGCGGCGACGGTGGTAGTGGTGGTGATGTTGGTGGTGGGGTGGCGGTGGATGTGGCGGTGGCCGCGGCGGTGGCGGTGGTGGTGGGACGGCTGGTGTAGGCTATGTGATTTGATTGCTGCTTGTGCTGCTGGTCATCACAATATGGCGGGTGGTGGTGCGACAAGGATGAGATCGAATGGGAACGACAGCTGGGACGTTGACACTGAGGACGTTTGTTGTGGCTAAAAATAAGCAATACTTTCTTTATCATGTCCCTCATTTTTACACATATTGACATTGTCAACCATTGTCTGCCGAATCCTAATGTACATTATATTGCCGCCTGCACAGAATTAACAAAGATATTTTAACATGAGATTTCTCATTTTGATCTTCCACTGTATCAAATACACGCAGTCTTTCAACAATCTTGACTAGGCTCGTCAACTATCAGATTTACAGTTTTGATGTTGGAACGAGTCGACCATTCTCCGCATTCATAGCCGTAGTTTCGCATATGGTAACCCGTCATCATCTACCAACCTTTCCGTATCCAGTCCGACACAGTAGTCACAAATCACGCGAGATAAAGTATATTATGTTGTAATCCACGTAACATTTTACCGAAGAATCTGAAAACAGTTTTACTAAAAGTAGTTTTATTAGTCAAACCAATTTAGGATATTCCTCCTGTTATCGCATACTCGTGTACTATGGCTGGTGGTAATATAACCCTCAGTGTTCAAAGGGTTACTATTCCCGAGGAAGAGGCCACGTGCACGCGCGCGAGGTAGCAAATAAAGACAAATATGTTGATGATGGACAACAATCAGCGAAGTAACCACAGAACTTTAGTCGCCATCGAAACCAGATGTTTCAAACATGGTCAGAGTGACTTATTTAAAAACATTTCACTGGCGAAGACCTCGCGTCTGACGGACTTTTCAATCTCCACGACGGAGTTATAATACGTCACTATGATTGTGACGTCAGCCTACATGTGGTGTGTTTGATATTGAGGTCATATACTTGAGTGACAGATCGGATTCATCCATTCAGGCATACGGGTTTATATTTTTAAAATAAAGAAAGTTAGCCCCTTTAACCCTTTATTCACAGAATCTCATTTTGAAGGTAACTAACTATCCAGGTAGACTGTCGAATATATTTTAAGTGGTTCTCAGCCAAATTAGTTTCGAAATATTCACCAGAAATTGACATTTCCAGGTTTATCTATCAATAATATGACCTCATAATCAATGACGTGACAACGAATGACACCGTAATCAATGACTCAAGAATGACGCAGATAAGTAGACTACGTCACGAACGCGTAATTGAAGACAGACTAGCGTTGTTGTACGTATTGATTGTATGTCGTTACTATTTCATAAACATTTTGTTGAATATTTTGAAACTAATTTAAGTGGGCACTGTCAAATTAGTTTCAAAATATTCAACAGCTGCCTTCATAGTTATCTGAAAATTGATAGTCAGGGTGTTCGGGGATCGATCGATC
Source organism: Chaetoderma sp. LZ-2023a (assembly GCA_034401795.1). Lineage (NCBI taxonomy): Eukaryota > Metazoa > Mollusca > Caudofoveata > Chaetodermatida > Chaetodermatidae > Chaetoderma > Chaetoderma sp. LZ-2023a. The sequence continues at coordinate 84,458,939 of CM067369.1, read as the reverse complement.
CCAACACTGGCGAAGTGTGGGTGGAGCTTAGCTAGACATGTGCGAGGCATAGCTAAACCTGGATTCCTCCACCGTGAATGACTTTTCGATTTCGACATTCTGTTTACAAATGGTTAAAAGAAAACGAAAGGAAAAACGTCTGCACACAATCCGATTTGCTAAACTGCCAAAAGTGGTCACATTAGTCCAAATTAACTGGCGGAAATATATTATAAAACGTCTCAGCAGGGTGGAGTGTTTATGAGAGAGACTGGGATCAGATCAGGCCAATATCGCGTTGTGATGAATTGCAAACAACCCATACCGCTCGGTAGGGGGCGTTCGTCAGCGCGCGAAAATCATCGCCTAACGACATCGAACGTTTTAATAACGCAATTCGCTCTGAATAGATGTTGATAAAATTTGATATCATTATGCGATATGGACGATATTCTGTTCATTATTTTGAAATCATTTTACTAAAAGTCACTGCTGCATTGAACAACATCGAATTTGACTTTATACAAAATAATCAAACAGCGTTCGCATCCAGTTCCCTTGCATTTGAAATCAATCTTCCATGGTCGAAGTTCGATTCAGAATGAAAAAGCAAAATAATAATCTCAATTTCTGAGAAGCCAAAAGAGCAAATTTGAAGAGCCGATAAAAACCGTCGCCATTTTTATTAACCGCGGTCCTGTTGCCGGCAGGGGGCGCTCGGTTTATTAGCCGGCGCGTTTGTCTTCACTACGACAATCGTTGTTTCTAGATTTTCTCGAGCGCTAACGATTTCTGTCCGGCGACTTGTCATAGATCACGTCTTTCATAAACAATTTGTACAATTGCGACCAATTTCTCAGCTCAGCATGCGACGATTTAATATTCGTAGAAATAATATCAAACCAATAAAACAATAAAAAAGAAAACCTCCCCCCATCTCTTCCCACACAATCCACGATTTTTGATGGAAGTTGATTGATTTCAGACATAGTACAAGATTTGGCACTTCGGGACGGTTGCACAAGCCAGTCCTCTCCGGAAATAGGGCTGTAATCTCATCGATTTTAACTTGCACGAAAGAAGGCCTCTTTGTGCATGCAAAACTTGTAATAATAATAATAATAATAATAATAATAATAATAATAATAATAATAATAATAATAATAATAATAATAATAATAATAATAATAATAATAATAATAATAATAATAATAATAATAATAATAATAATGATGATGATGATGATAATTCCCGCCTAGTATGCACTCGCACTTGAATCGATTTTAACCCTCTGACCCCTAAATTCGTAGAATACCAATTTCAATATGTGACCGAACTGTACGTGTAAGCTGTTAAATTCTTTTAAAATAATTTGACTTGGGGCCTTTTCTGCCTTTGACTGACAAATTGGTTTCAAAATTTTAAACAGAATGGATTTTTAAATTGTAAATTCATCATTGATTTTAGACATTGTACACGATTTAGCACTTCAGCACGGTTGCACAAGCCAGTCGTCTCCGGAAACAGGGCTGTAATCTCATCGGACCATTCAAATCGTCGTCACGAAACCACGTCATTATGATTGCGACGTTGAACAGCTTTGATTGTGACGTTGAACAGCTTCGATTGACGTTGAACAGCTTTGATTATGACGTTGAACAGCTTTGATTGTGACGTTGAACAGCTTCGATTGTGACGTTGAACAGCTTTCATTGTTACGTTGAACAGACGTATTTGATTATATCATCAGATATTTGAGTGACAGATCGGCTCCCTCCTTACGTGATAACCCAATTCCCTTCCATGGCTAAGCCTGCCAGGACCGGCATTGGCTGTAGTCTCAAGGAATGTCCATTTGCAAGAGAAGACTATTTTTTAAATTTTACCACAGGAATAACTGGCTCGATAATCGAGCTAGTTATTTCAGTGGTAAATTTTCAAAAATAGTCTTCTTTTGGCCTGTAAATGGACATTCAGTAAGGAATTATTTTGGCATTCGTGAGACTAGTTAAGCTGTGAACATACAAGAGCAGATGATTAGAATACTCTTTTGTCTAGCGTAAATCGGCCACAATTTTGACAGCTTTTTGTCTATCAGAAAACAGATGTGAAAAGGCACCACCCACCCAAACGACCCATATTCGCACACTAGCTGGCTGTCCCTGGAGGATGATTCCGAATAAAGATGGCCGAAGTCGAGTAGAACAGCAATCTTTACAATGCGCATTAAGCGGAGTTTGAGGAGAGAAGCCGATCTACTTGCCAAATGCCAACATTTGTTTTTGACTGCGGTAGGTTTGCTTATGGCGTAGATTGATAGAAGCAGAAAAACCAAACTCACTTTCATTGATTTGTAAGAAAGTATGTATGTTTATTTTTAAAGATTTCCCTCCATTACGTAATTATATGGTAAGGTTAGGTTACGCTTATAACCAAAGCCGGAGTAAACCTATTTGGGGCCCATGGCTAATTAGTTTAGGGAGCCCATTATCTGTGGGTCAAGGAGGGAACGGCTACAACTGCTACCACTATTACTGCTACCTCTGCCGCTGCTGGCGCTACTACTACTACTACTACTACTACTACTACTACTACTACTACTACTACTACTACTGCTGCTGCTGCTGGCGCTACTACTACTACTACTACTACTACTACTACTACTACTACTACTACTACTACTACTGCTGCTGCTGCTGCTGATGGTGCTTGACGGCATCGTAGTGGTGGTGGTGGAGGCGAGACAGTCGTTCCAGTGGTATATTCTCGGGAATGACCTTGTCTGTGCCTGCAAATGTACATTAAATAAGTAAGCGCATATTTGGATTTTACTGAACAAATTTGACCAGTAAAGGGTTAACATTAATGCCATATGGCTTTCCTCAAACAAAATGACAAATCTCAGGCAGTAAGATAAACCAAAATATCTTAAATTTGTGAATTTTTTCAATTATTGAAGATTCTGAGCCAGTGCGTTGACAATATTGACTACTACTACTACTACTACTACTACTACTACTACTACTACTACTACTACTACTACTACTACTACTACTACTACTAGTACTACTACTACTACTACTACTACTACTACTACTACTACTACTACTACTACTACTACTACTACTACTACTACTGCTACTACTACTACTACTACTACTACTGCTGCTGCTACTACTACTACTACTACTTCTACTACTACTACTACTACTACTACTACTACTGCTGCTGCTGCTGCTGCTGCTGCTGATGGTGCTTGACGGCATCGTAGTGGTGGTGGTGGAGCGGTGGTAGTGGCGGTGGCGGTGGTGGTGGTGATGGGGGCAGTGGCGGTGGCTACGATGGTGGTGGTGGTGGGTGGTGGCGGTGGCGATCCTGCTGGAGATGACGATGATGATGCCACCTACGACAATGGCGAGGAGAATAGTTCCCTGGATTTACGAATGATGTAGTAGAATCGCATATTTGCACTTACAGGACCTACAGTATCACAACATCCCAACTGTCATCATCCCAAAGCAATGAAACTATCACAAACGACACACTTGTGCAATATGACAACAGCAAATGACGTTTAGAATTTAATTGGGAGTCTGGGAAATCAAGATTCAAATGATAAAAATCGATTCCAACACATCTGGAAATAGCTTTTGCGGCTATTGTCGTGGTAATTTGAAGCGACCACATTATGAACCGTGTATCCATCAATCTTATGATATCATAATCAACTACGTGATGTATAGGATGACGTCATAATAAATTACGTCTTGAATGACGTAGATTAGTTCATCACGAACGCTTAATTGGTGACGGACTAGGCGTTGTTGTACGAATTGTATGTCTTTACTATTTACTAAACCTGATGTTGAATATTTTGAAATTAATACGACTGGGCTGTGTTGCTGGCATAGGCAACAACAGCACCCAGTCAAATTAGTTTCAAAATGTTCCATGGCTTACCTGTTTAGTCTTCGGGAAATTGATAGTCAGGGAGCTCAGGGATAGACCGATCCCAACACGGGTGAAGTGTGGAAGGGGCATAGCTAGAGATGGGCGGGGCATAGCTAAAACTGGATTCCTCGATTGAAAGCGCCGTAACATTTGGCTCCAAGTACATGTGGTCACTATGGACAGGTTAGAAACATAATTATGATTAGTATAGGTATAAGCTGATTTACTGACGTATGGACAAATATGCAATTACTGTACATATTGCGTTCTTACATGGCGTAAACTTTTATAAGATGTTTATTATTTTATTTAATTACCATTTACTGTACAGCACAAGGGCTCTCTGAAATTAAATCGAATTGATTTGGATATTATAGTAATAAATCTTGCATTTACTTACTCAATAATGGATAAACTATAGAACTGTTTAGCTAAGCAAATCCTTAATTACAATATATCACAATGGCTAAGCTATGCTATGTCGCGGACGGCAAGTACACCCACATAGCAAGGCCCACATTGCAGATTGTAGTCTACGCCGACGTTATTTCTAAACATCACACACGAAATAATCGTCACCTGAATAGAAACTCCCAACTCAAATTCAGGTTAATATCAATGTTTCATAATAGTTGCCAGATTTGTGGTAAAATGGGTAAAATTCTAACACCTTATTAGAAAAAAATAATCTCGTTAACAGTAACTGATGTATTGTCCTAGGATATATCGACACTATGATGGTGAAATGATTAGGAATTGTATGTATGGGTGTAGAATGAGACGTGTGGAAATTTTGCAAATGGTGTTGCGTTAACTTGTTGCTCTCCTTAGCAGACCTATACAGTACAACAGTTTTTCCACGCCAGTACCAGTCAGTGTGTTAAAATAAATTGAATAGTTCAGTTTTAATTTCAGCATTAAAAGAGTTAATCTGATCCAATATCGCGTGTTTCTCAGAAAAAATTCAACGATTAGTTCACGCGAGAATTTACTGGTTAAGTAAAAAACCGCTTTGATAATTACTCCCGGACCATGTGTTTAAACTGTTTTGTTGTTTCGCTCAATAGTCCCCTGTCATAACATATCAAAGGTAGATTAATACATAATTGTACGAGGTGAAAGTTTTAACACCTGCGTTCAGGATTATAACACCGCGTGTAGCAGTGACCACTTACTGATTTAGCGATTATAACTATAAATGGTTTTGATGAAGTTTATCCGAAATCACTTTGAACGCGGTAGATTCCGGCCGTTTTCTTCGTTTATATAAACCTCCAAATGGCTACCAACGCCCTTTTTGAAGTTGTTTGGTTAGCTATCCGCACACCTTGATGTGTGTCTCGTTTATTTAGCATTATAGTCACAATGCACGAATCCGATCTGTCAGTCACGTATCTAACGTCATAACTCTTGTACCTTTCTAGTTTATCTATCCATCATATGACGCCATAATCAACTACGTTACGTGTAGGATGACGCTGTAATCCATTACAGCATGAGTGACTCGATTTAGTCCGTCTTACACGCTTAATAGTCCGACACGTTGTACGAATTGTACGTCTTTACTATTATATTAAACATTCTGTCGAATATTCTGGAACCAATTTGACTTGGTGCTGTTGCTGCCAGTTAAATTAGTTTCAAAATATTCAACAGGTTACCTGTATAGTTTTCTGGAAACAGATAGTCAGAGAGGCCAGGGATCGATTGAGCCTAACACGATGGAGCCTAGATAGAGATGGGCGGGGAATAGCTAAACTGGAAAGGTCCATTATATCATATGTAGTGTAACGTCACAATCGAAATGCGTAATAACAGACATATCTAGGTCCGTCATAAATATTGAATAGTCCGTCAGTTGTACGATTTGTATGTCTTTGCTATTTAATAAACGTTTTGTTACATATTCTTGAAACTAATTTCCCAGTCAAATTAGATTTAAAGTATTCGATAGAATATTGCCTAAATTATACGGACACGGAGTAAAGGGGTTAAAATTTGTTTTTCTGTTTGTTTTCATAATCTATGGAGATGACCTGCACGCTAACAAATAGAGGCATAGCTTCGTGTCGAGAATATGCGTCTTGTTACATCATCAAAAAGACTAGCCTGTTACACAGTCTCCACCTTGGAGACGAGGTATTCGGGACCCAGTCTATCTCAGTAATGGCACCGTGGATCGTGTTGCTTTTGGTAATGTCTTAAAGGCGATCACGAACGAGAATTAGATTTAGATAAAAACATAAAAAACCCTGACTTTATAATATTTCATAAATTAAAAAGCAGTTGACAGCGTTTCACAAACTCTATCTTAACACGTCATAAAATTCACGGCATGACGTCATCGGCTGACTCGTCAGCCACGGGGATTGGGATTACGCCACGCGTGTTTTTCGATTAGGTTCAATTCCATTGAATTCAATTGACTACAAGCTGTCTATCAATGAGTTCTCTAATAACTAATTGTTTATTGGGCCGAGCACCGTTGACTAAAGGTTAATGACTATGCTCCATTTACCAACCTTCAAGCCAGCGTGATCAAAGTAACAATTATGGATTTTTCTGTTTATAATTTTGTCTTAGAAATTTGTTAGGCTAATGTGACATAACAGTATGACAAAAAAGGACGTGCATTGCCTTCATGTTCTATTGTGAAGCGCTCACAGCCTCAATCCCCCTCCAAACAGGTGGACGCTTACAGATGTATCATACTATTATGACGCCATAATCAAATACGCAACGTATAGGATGACGTCAATATCAATTACAGCATGAATGACTCGATTTAGTCCGTCTTAAAACTCTTAATAGTTCGACACGTTGTACGAATTATATGTTTTTACTATAGGCAACAGCAACAGCTCACAGTAAAATTAGTTTCAAAATATTCAACAGCTTACCTGTATAGTTTTCTGGAAATTGATAGTCTTGGAGTTCAGAGACCGTTTGATCTTAACACGGGCAATGTGTGGGTGGAGCTTAGCTAGAGATGGGCGGTGTATAGCAAAAACTGGAAAGGTCCGTTACGATGGACTCTGTCGCAGTGTTTATTCTATGTTTGCCTCTCTGCGTGGTGTACATAGATTTTCTCGGTGAAAGCCCATACAGCCACTGGAACATGTGCACGCTGAATATGCACATAATGTGGAAAATTGGAAAAATATTTTGTAAATAGATTTGTTTCAAAGTTAGCAGCTGCATAAACAAACAGAAGTCGTGAAAGGATGTTACCGTATTAGCTATGTTTATTTAAACAGGACGTGTGTCATAAAGATAATCGTTTTTATTTTGAATGCTAACGACGGAATGAAAACAGTTTAAAATGTCGAAGGCGAGGAAGTATTTTGACGACGTCCATGTAGCGACCCAATATACAAATTGCGTCGTTAATTATCGGTCCTGCGCCGTTTACCAAACAGTTCAGGACAAACATACATTTAGATATTAGCACGCCCGTTGGTCAATAACGCAGAACCAATATATAATTTCATATTGGCACCAATATCCAAATGATATTTGTGATGTTGTCCTTATGCCTACCTTAACTGACTTCAACCAGTATCCAAATTATATTGGTAAAAGGAACAATAACCAACTGACAATTGTAGCGGGTATTACAAATCACATCACTTGTTTATTCCATTTAATGTGACTTGGGCTTTGCGCCGATATAATTTCGTTTTTTTGTCTCGCACATATATCATTTATATATTGGTCATTGCGTCAATATCTAAATTATATTGGCCATTACGCCAGTTTTATTTGGATATTGGAGCAGATTTGAGATTGGTCCTGCGCTGTTGACCAATGGACCGCGCCGATATACAAGTGGATATTGGTCCTACGCCATTTTAAAACGGCGGAATTTGGATATTGGTTCGTTACATCTACACAAATGATACTTTCCTCTTGAGAACGGGAGATCCGATCTGTTACTTAAGTCTCTGATGTCATAAGCGATTAATAGTGAGCTGACGTTATACTCTTATACGTATGGCTCCCTCATGAATATCGAAAAGTCCGTCACTAGTTTATTAATCGTATGTCATTAATACATTTACAATTAATAGCTATTTTGTTGAAAATCTGGAACTAATTTGATTTGCTGCTGTGGCTGCAAAGATTTTCAACAGTTTACCTGTATATTTGAAATTTTGAGTGTACGAATTCATGTTTCTATTTATCAAATCTATTCCAACCATGCGTAAGAATAGGAGGAGCTTGGCTATAAATTGGCAGAGCATATCTAGAAATTGATCCATCTATTTGTGGTCAACGTGGTCAAATGACTGTAAGCAGTAATGCAAATTAGCGGAGATGAACTATTACCGATTACGAAATTAGGGCTTTTGAGAACAAAACAGTATTCTCCAAAGAGTAACAGATGAATCCAGTTTTAGTTATGCCCCGCCCATCTCTTACTAATCTTCACCCACACCTTTTCCGTGTTGGAATCGATCGATTCATGTACTCTTTCGATCTCAATTTCCAGAAAACTATACAGGCAAGCTGTTGAATATTTTGAATCTAATTTGACTGGGTGCAGTTGCACCCAGTCAAATTAGATACAACATATTCAACAGCTTGCCTGTATAGTTTTCTGGAAATTGAGATTCAGAGAGTGAGGGTTCGATTGATCTCAACATAGGCAAAGCGTGGGTGGCGCTTGGCTAGAGATTGGCGGGGCATAACTAAACCTGGATTCCTGAATTATCACAAAAATAATTCAACCTTTGGCTTTTGATTGCAGGATTTCCAGGAGATTGTGGTAAAATTAAACACTGTTTCCCTACTGAATATGTATATGTAATAACAGCAAACACGCACGCGTGAGTAGAAGAGCGACGTTATGGGCGTCGATTCTGATTGGTCAAACGCTTGATGACGCCATCAATGTTTGAATTAAGTCACGTTTCATTTTTTTCCGCCAAAATGCTCGAATAGATTGGTCGAGAGAAAATTCTTTGTTCTCTCTCGACCAATCAGCTTCGAATATTTTGTGGCGGAAAATGGGAGCATGCCCTAATTAAAAAATTGATGACGTTATCAGGCTCTCGCTCAATTAGATCGACGCCGCTATCGTTGCTCTTTTTGGGGATGTATATGGGTGGCCACATGCCGATGAAGGTATGAAGTCTTTAGTAGGTGTGGCTGAGATCATGTGACACCTGTAGGCCAATCAGATCGAGGTCCATATCGTCTCCAAAACATAGGTCAGCAGCAAAGCTGCCCATATCGTCGGCCAGGTAAGATCTATTGATGGAAGCTGATCGTTGTCAGGCTTACTGCCCCATCAAAGGGACGTGGCCTAAGTTCTGATGGCATGGTCTAATGATATCCATATCTTCACCAAAACATAGGTCAGCTGCAAAGCCATCCATACCTGGCCAGATCACGTGATGCCAGCTGGCTTATTGTCATGCCCAATGACCTGTGAAAAGGGCGTGGTGTAAGGATTGTGGGCGTGGCCTAATGACGTCCATATCATCGCCAAAACATAGGTCAGCTGCAAAGCTGTCCATACTGTCACCATGGGTAGGTAAGATCTAAGGACGCTAGCTGGCCAGTTGTCAGGAATAATGACCTGTGAAAAGGGGTGGGTCCTAAGGTCTTGGGGCAAGGCCTTTTCAAATATTGATGACGTCATCATTCGTTCAGCCAATCAGACCGACGTTCACGTCATCACCCTGGGTTTGTAGAGGTATAACATGTTCAGACATAATAAAGAAATATTAGTTACCTCTCCGGGATGTAGAAATTGTTTGAGTGTAGCTTTCATGACTATCTCAATCACTTCTTCAGCACTAACTCTGAAGAATTGACCGAGATGGTCGCGAAAGCTACATTCAAACAATTTCTACATCCCGGAGAGGTAACTGATATTTCTTTATTATGAATCATCCTGGAATCGGGACCAATATTTTCAGAAATATGTTCAGACATGTTTTAGTGAGTAGTTCACGTGAACCTGGTGGTAATAAGGATATGAAAGGTTTGGGAAAACCGTAATTTTATAAAGGTTTTCAGAGATTAAGAAAAGTTTCTAAAATACTCACGCTGAATTCAAAATACTATTCAGGTTGTGAAATGCCTGTAGATCTCGACGACAATTTATACGTAACAGCTATGAAATGTAATGATGAACCTGTAGTTGACATACTGGAATATAGTGTTTGTAACAGCTTTCCTATCAGGTGTGAAGTGTTTATGCACTATAATACACATAGAAATTTTACCGAGATAATGCCTATGTTTTAAGAAACTGCTAAACTCCTTGACAATGCTTGGCATATTCTGAAATCTAAGGCCCCTGAAATCAACAGTGCCCTAATGAACTCTATCCTAATTTAGCTACATGCAACCCGTATATATATATATATATATATATATATATATATATATATATATATATATATATATATATATATATTTATATGGACAGTCAAATTGGTGGAAGCTATAGTATCGCCAAAACCATGGGACGTGTAACTAAGTGTGAGGGTTAATGGCTAATGATGATTGTTCTGATATAGATTTTTGTCAGATAGCCCTATTTTCTAACTCAATCGTGTCGAGAAATAGACTGTCCCTAAGAATAGTGATGGACGAAGACATTTGGTGTGAAATAGCTATGATGTAATCGAGAACACATTACTGAAAAGTTAATCTCTGACACCCTATGCACTATCATTAACAGTGAGGAGGTAAAGGAAATCACCAAACATATTAACAGACGTGGAAGAGGAGGAGGGGAGGAGGAGGTGGGTCAGCAAAGAGGAAAGAGTGTATGTTTTGCAGCATAGCTATGGCGTTGTTATTGTGTCTAACCTGGGTGCTTGTGCTCGATGGGTCTAATGAATCAGACAATCATATCTTTGACCCGGTACCTCTAGCTCTGCTACACTATATACATTTCTTGACAAAACATTGCTAGAAGATTTGCCAGAGTTAGATCTAACCTCTCAGACTCTAGCAGAATGCCAATTATCAGGAGAAGTAGAATCAGAAGCTTTCAGAACCCTAGAGTCTCAGGCTGTTGCTGATCTCGAGAATATATTTGCTATGTTTGACGACCCTGCACCAGAAATTGTCAATTCTGAGAACAATGTAATAAGTGAACAATTGCTGAGGCACCCTTCGTTTACTACACTTCTGCTGAGAATGACTACAGGGAGATTTTTAATTATAATGACTCAGACGTTGAGAGTGTGGGTATAAAGACATTCGCTATAGTCTTAGATGACTCTATAGTTTATCTAGTGAAAACAGACTGCTACGGTTGTCAGCATGATCGTCTGTCTCAGAGAGAACATTCGTGCATGGGCAAAGACTATTTTCTATGACCTGTCGATAATGCCATGTTATACTATGAATGGGCATTAGACTATGTCTATAAAGATGACTTTACATAAGTGTTATAATAATAACAACGAATGCCTGAATCGAAATGCTGACCATTTGTACAAGGAATGTAAAGGTGCATGACTCGATGGATTTATGAGTGAGGTTTATAAAATGTGCTGTCTTAATTAGCTTCTCTTAATTGCCTGCTTTACTGTTATTAAGCCCCCAAAATCAGAAAATACATGAGTCTGAGCTTTCTTTTGCACTATTAATGTCACCCAATCTAGCGCACACAACACCAGCACCACAAACAACAGCAACATCAGCAGCTATGTCGTCTACTAATGCAACAGCAACAATTGAGGATCCTGTAATTTGTCATACACCCTATGAGCGCATAACAACACTGCACAATTTGCGGAGTCTGAGCACTTTTGGATGTCATGTGGAATCAAGTTTATATACTTTTCAATCTTGAATTACTATAATACCATTCCAAAAGTAGCTATACCCGAAAGTTGTTGAATATCTTGAAACTAATGCGTCTCTGAGATCTATGGCCATGCACAATGCTCAGTCGAATTAGTGTCAACATATCGGTCAGAATGTGTATTATTATTATTATTATTATTATTATTATTATTATTATTATTATTATTATTATTATTATTATAGAGAGTGACTTAAATTCGCAGCTTCACATTTCAACCACTTTAACTCTCATCCATCAAAGATGATGCACCTTCAAAAGAGCCTTCTGATAAGTCTCTTATCTCTAAAGTTAAATGCGGTTAAAAAAGCTCACACATTAGCTCGGTTACATGGTAGATATTTAGGGCATGTATTTACGTAAGACCCACAATACTCGAAATATTCATCAGTGTCAGGACATTGAGTGATCTACACAACACCTCAAGTTCGCCGCCTGTTTGAGTGTGGGGAATTACCATGCCCATGAAATGAGCCATGTAATCCAACCACTGGCAAGTGGCTGCCGAGTAACGATTTTTGTTATGCAGATGAGCATAGACATGAATGGGTAGTGCTACTAGCTTATGACTGGCTAAGTAATTCGCTCTGAGCCCCTTATTGCATAGTGATGCTAGCATTAGCGAAGATACGAAAGGGAATATGTCGGTCTCCTCAATATATATGTCACAAAACATACCACAGACCATGCATAGAATATCTAGATTTTCCCTATGGTAACGTTTCTTGGCATCCCTGAAATTGAAAATGCCATCATTTACAGATGTGTAGCATTCATGAAATTTCTCATGTGCTGACGCGGCCATACTGTCATCCCCGTAAGCGCCAATATTGTGGTACAAATCTACATAATCAAAGTACTTGTTAATATGGCCGGTAGTTGACATAACTGAAATGGTAGAAATTCTATACTGTCCTTAAACTGAAAGCCACTGAGTCTAGGAACACACCCTTTTTACCCCTTGAAATTACGCTCTCAGGATTACTCTTGGTGTTTCTAAATAACCATTTCATTACTATATGCATGTCAAATCCTTGACTGTTATGAACAATAGCTATATAATCACAAAAGCGAAAAACATTAGTTTTTTATGAGTAGAGAGCATACACATGTTTACTGCTAAGAGCTACTTCATAAAATCTGCTAGAGACTCATTACCCTCGAAGATAACCTCTCTACAACTAGTATCACATGCTACTTATGTATATGTAATGATCTTCATACAGATAAACACCTAGAATCTCTATGCACCCATCAATATATACATTTTTGTTTTCATCTTTACTGTAGACCCTGAGAGAGATTCGAGGTTTCAAAATGTCCTTGAAAAGCATTCAAAGCCTCCAAGCCATATGGTTTATCAGTAGGAAGTTCGAGAGCCTTAGCACATTGATAATGACTATCAGGGCATTCCCCATTAATTGAATGCTTACAAACTCGCCTAGCTTTTGTGCAGTCACCAATTGACCCAGTAGGATCAAGCTAACTCAATACAACTATGATAGAGCAGGCCATGCATAAGTAATCTGTATTAGGAATCGCAATACAGCTTCTTGCTTCGAGTTTCACATTATCGAGATATAATTTGTCAAGATTCCTGCTCCACCCAGCACCGCTAAACATTTGGATGTGAAAAATATCCATACTTACCACAGAGTCCAGGCAAATGTCTCGCTGGGACTGACTGGCTTTGGACATAGCGTCAGTAATGGAGGAAGCCGTTAGATCGGTTATTCACATAAAATCCACATGGATTGGAATGTTTAGGGCAGGATGGTTAATAGTTACCCTACTGTAATCTTGAGGACTAGCATTCACGTTAGCATAAAACTGGCATAATATCCTTTTGACTATAGTGTGAATATTATCAGAAACGTCTACTAGGATTTTAGAACACATAGCATCTTCGCTAAAGCTGATGATGTACTGTGGGTCGTTAATTTGAAATTTTCAAGAATGAACCGATTGAGCATTAGTTATGGAGAACATTTTGTCAATGTCATTCTGCTTAGGTATGACTGCATTAACGCTATTGGTAACTCAGCCATAGGCCTCATCATCAGCATTATTAGCTATGATCCCCACACCTAACTGATAACGTTTATTCTCACAATTGGTATAATTATGCTTGTGGTAGTTTAATAACTTGGGTGATTTATAAACTCGAAGTAATGTAGATGATGATGATGATGATGATGATGGTGATGGTGGTGATGATGCTGATGATGATGGTGATGATGGTGATGATGATGATGATGATGGTGATGATGATGATGATGATGATGATGATGATGATGATAATGTGGCTGAGAATGTTGATGAAGGGTTTGATGGGGTTGGTGATGTTGGTGTTGGTGCGGTTATGGTGATATTGAGGGTGCTTGCGTTGATGATGAGGATGAATGTGAATGCATTACTTCAGAGTTCAATGTATGCTTAAACGTTAGATCAAGCTCTAATGGAATGCATTCACACTCATCTGTTAGCAGCCACGTGGGCAAAGGGGGTCGGGGGGGGGGGGGCGCCTCTCACCACCCAAACTACCTGTGCTCAAAACAAATAATATTTCAAAAAAATCCACACTTAGGACAAGAGTAATATTTCGCTCTAGAAATGCATGAAATGCCCTCTCAGAGCATCTGGATTTCAAAATTTTCTGTGGGGTGGGGGTGGGGAGAGGACCCCCGGACCCCCATCCCGCTTAGAGAATGCGCCTTTACCTTTGTCAGGGCGCCCGAAACTGGTCCTGTGGCGTTATGTGATTGCCCGATGAACTAGATTCATCAATTATTACGAACGTGCTGTTTTGTGTGTGGCAGGTCGAAATATGCCAAGCTGAAAGCAGTTTCTGTATAAAATAACTTGGCCATCTATTTAGTTTAGACTATTCTGTCTAAGGCTGGATCAATCTTCAACCAATACATATTAGACAGCTCCAGCAGCTTCCGGCAACACCTGCTGCAAGATGGATCACAACGAAATCCTGACTTTTGAGCACGCACGTATAAACGTTAAGCTGCCACTGTATGTCAAACATGTGCTTATGACCACGCTTTTACACCAAAACATGTGTAAATACCTCCGTTTTACTTAGAAGTAGGCCCTAATTGCAAAAACACGTTTACTGACGAAACTTAATCTGGTGAAAACGATGAGTTAATTCTCGCTAGATTTACACTAGGTTTATAAATTTCACGACATTCGGATAAACGTTTTTCCAAACGTGATTAATTTTACGAGAGCTATTTTACAGTACCGCTTGAGAAATATTATTTCTGAAGTTGTCACGCCGTGAGCAAGACAGGCAAAGGCGGTAATATCTCAACACTTATGGCATCTAGGTAATAATTCACGAAATATGAAAGGGTTGTTTATTAATGTAATTTGTCTGACAAATATACGCAATGGCTTTTAAACATATTTACGGTTAAGTCCTATACATATTACACTTCTTATATGTAAAATGAAGACATTCATAAACGCATGGACGAATTAATGAAATGGTTGGTGGGTGGCTGGGTGGCTTGGCGAATGAGAAATAGTTGGTTGGAAGGTATTTATGTGAATTATGGCTACCTGGCTGGCTGGCTGTGGTGCCAGGGTGAATGTAAAATGGTTGGATGGATGGTATTTATGTGTCTGTCTGTCTGTCTGGCTGGCTGGCTGGCTGGCTGGCTGGCTGGCTGGCTGGCTGGCTGGCTGGCTGGCTGGCTGGCTGGCTGGCTGCTAGATGGGTGGGTGGGTGGATGGGTAGATAGGCTGGTGGGTGGGTTGGTTGGTGGGATGGTGGGTGGGTAGCTGGGTGGTTGGGTGGTTGGGTGGCTGGGTGGTTGGGTTGCTGGGTGGCTGGGTGGCTGGGTGGGTGGGTGGCTGGGTGGCTGGGTGGGTGGGTGGCTGGTGATTTGATGTGTGAGTGAGTGGGTGGATGGTTGGATGGTTGGATGGGTGGGTGGGTGGGTGGGTGGGTGGGTGCGTTCGTGCGTGCGTGCGTGCGTGCGTGCGTGCGTGCGTGCGTGCGTGCGTGCGTGCGTGGATGGATGGATGGATTGATGGATGGTTGGGTGGATGGATGGTGGGTTGGCGGGCGGGCGGGCGGGCGGGCGGGCGGGCGGGAGGGCGCGAGCGCGGGAGGACGGACGGACGGAGGGATGGATGGATGTGTTAGCGCATTGATTGATGAACAAACGTACGAACTAATGAAGAAATGAAGAATGATTAATCAGACAACTGACAAAGTGAAATAATGATTGACACGAGAACGGGCAAGACGAAAGAATAAAGGACGAGATGACTAACGAATGCTGGCGTGAACGACCGAACAATCACACGGATAAAATGTGTTAACCCGTACAAAAACATTATTAACTGATGCGTACGGTATACAAACAATAATTTCTCTCCTTTTTCGTCCTTTTTAAACTAATACAGAAACATCTTGGGTGCGCCTATGATCCGTGGGAAGCTCATCCCTAAGGAGAGGGACAAAAAACTGAATTTTTACGATCAGTTTGTTTTCCCGGGAGTAAAAGCACCGACCATGTCTGATCTATGGACCGACTTAAATTTGTTGTAAACCTGCTATCTTAATGGAGAATAACTATAACTCTTTCATATGTTCTTTTTGAAGAAACCGATGTAGTTTTTGAAAATCGTTTTTCTATCGGGAAGCTTGTGTAAATATCTCTGTATTTATTTTATGTTTTCACTGCAGAATTATTTGTGTTATTATTATAATAGCTTCGTTATTCAATTCTCTGTAACGCCCCGACTAATGTCCCTGGTAAAGCAACGGGGCTGCTAGCTATTGCTGGTGTTGTTGCTGTTTATGATATCAAAAGCTATTTAGCAACACCTTTTTAAAAGACGCATTACCAGCCTTTCTTCCTCAGATGTACGCAAAATCTTAGTACTCTTCCTAGCAATAAAGTGGTCATAATCCTATGATACTGGGTCTCTATTGTACTTAACTCTCCGCCTACTGAATTTCAGCAGACTACATTTTCCATGTGGTTTAATTCTCGATAAGCTGAATATTTTGAAAACAATTTGACTGATAGTTGTTGGTGGCGAAGCCACCAGCAACTTTCAATCAAATTGTTTTCAAAACATTCAGCAGGTTCAGTGTTATTGCCAATTGAAATTATTGTCTTACTGGTTTGCAGCTGACGGATAGTTAAATGCCCCGTGAAAGTGTCTTATTTAGAAAACTGAATCAGACCATTTATGTCAATACGCCGGTTTATAATTATAAAGATTGCCGCATTATTGAAGTGGATACAGAGGTGCGCAGATTTTACATCAGTAAATGAGCATCACTCTATCCCATGTACAGGACACTATTGTAGATAAATAGCAGTTTTAACCATTGAAATAACTGTGGCCTAATTCCACTGCAAGTGTACGGAACAACTGTTAAATATTTCGAAACCAATTCGATTGGAATATGTTGTTGCAATATGCAGCAACAGCTCTTAGACACACCAGTTTCTAAATATTCAACATAATATTATTTATATTAAGAAGAGTTTGCCTTTTCTGGTCTGTTAGTGATAACGGGTTAAGTAGACGACTCGTGTGTGTATATAGGGGATAATAGGAAATCTCTTAGAATGTATATTTTTGACAAATTGTGGATTTCTCTTTAAAATCTGCAGGTGCTAAAACGATTTAACTCGTTTTAAAATGAAAAGACTTGCTATAGCGTAAATCTGTTGAAATTATATTTCTTATTCGCAGCTTAGCAGCTTACTTAGGTATATCACTGGTTCTGTTGTTGTTGTTGTTGTTGTTGTTGTTGTTGTTGTTGTTGTTGTTGCTGCTGCTGTTATTGTTTTGTTGTTGTTGTTGTTGTTGTTGTTGCTGTTGCTGTTGCTGTTGCTGTTGCTGTTGCTGTTGCTGTTGCTGCTGTTGCTGCTGCTTGCTGCTGCTTGCTGCTGCTTGCTGCTGCTTGCTGCTGCTTGCTGCTGCTTGCTGCTGCTGTCGTCGTCGTCGTCGTCGCTGTCGCCGCCGCAGCCGTCGTCATCGTCGTTGTTGTTCCGCTGTTCCGTTTCTGTGGTGGTGGTGGTGGTAGTGCTGGCAGCAGCAGTGGTGGCGGCGGAATGCCGTCAGTGATGCTCACGTGGTCAAGCATCCACCCACGCACCTTCGCCATGCCGTACCATCCATCAGATTAAGTCGTATATTTGTTGACAGTATTACAGAATGACAGGCAGGTGATGGGATTATTGAGATTTTCGGATAACGTTAATTATTTTACTTTGATCATGGTTTGTTTATTTAGGAGTTATAGAAACCGACTCGTGGATTAGCACGTGTCTTAAAGCATCATGCCATCTATTTGTTAGCAAACACTGACTATCTTCAGCAAAAAGATATCGTGTAGAGCCTACCCTACCTCAGATACAGAGAGAGGCCTCCATGAGAGAGATCCTTCTAGCAATAGCTCAGGCTGAATTTTCTACGTACACTGAAGTTATTAGTTTGCTTGCGGTTTATCGAGTCTCTGATTCCAGGCCCCATTCACGCCACATCTAAGCTGGTTTTAT
The DNA here is from genome assembly GCA_034401795.1 of Chaetoderma sp. LZ-2023a. Lineage (NCBI taxonomy): Eukaryota > Metazoa > Mollusca > Caudofoveata > Chaetodermatida > Chaetodermatidae > Chaetoderma > Chaetoderma sp. LZ-2023a. Next base: position 84,440,630 of record CM067369.1, on the reverse strand, counting down.
ACCAGACTATTATTGGTAGCGCTACACCGGTACCCATTTATATTCCTGGATGGAGAGAGAGAGAGAGAGAGAGAGAGAGAGAGAGAGAGAGAGAGAGAGAGAAAGAGAGAGAGAGAGAGAGAGAGGGTGGTGGGGCTGGGAGTGGGGAGAGAGTCTCCCACTCCTGTATGCCCAGATGAAGCCCATTAGAGCCTGGCATGTGGTGCGAATCCACATATATATGGCACCGAACGGTTTATGAAGACAGGTTTCATAGCAATGGCTAAAACCACCCTCCGATATTAAGCTACAGTACAGTTTAGCAGTTTCCAAAAGAAAAAATTACCATATTACGTAATACTGTTTTAAACACGATGTAAGAAATGCTTTGTTGAATATTTTGAACATAATTGAATTGGAAGACATTGCCGCCTTAGGTAGCAATGTCTTCCAATTTAATTAAGTTCCAAATAGTCAACAGCACATGTTATTCTGGAGATACTATATCCGTTTAGTATCAGAAACATTGCGGCATAGTATAATACGACGAACGAAATCATTTCAATTGATCGGTGACCCAGAGAGGTAAATATATCATTACGTTTCTTTTTATTCACCGCTATTGAACCAGGAAACAGGCACCGAGCGCACATTGTCATTCGGCTACCATTGTGTCTTCATTACCTTCACTGATGCAAGAACCAATAATCTGGCCTACTGCAGCTTATGCAAAGCAATGGCAGCGTTCGAGTGATGGAGGATGCTTGGTTGAAGCTCTATCGAAAGTAGAGGATGGAGACAAAATTAAGATTATACCAAATACGTTAATATATTGTCAACATGACTGTAAGAACCAGAACTCCGACGATAACAGTGTCCTGACAATCATTCTATGAAACAACTCACCTTTCCAGAGTGTCCATTCATCATCAGACCTCGAATGACCTCATAGTCAGCTCAGAGCGTGTATGATGACGTCATAATTATTACGTCACAAAGGGTTTCATATATACACCTGTGCAAAAGTTAAGCACCAGCAAAAACAATAGAACGTAGAAACATGATGGTACAACTAGGCTGCCATACTTTTTGTCCCCGCGTTAGCTGACATAATTCCAAGTACGAAATGCACATGCATGCATGACTTCACGCCGCTTGATGTCCGTGCGTGGCGGGAAACAGCACACGTGTTCAGTTATGTAAAAGTCCAGTTTGAGGTGTAGAACATTACATACAGATTTAGGCGACAAGATTAGGAATTTTGTGTTCATGGCCGTGGTTTATTTGTACAGAGAGAATTAGCTCTTGATTGTGAACCGCTATGGCAAGACGAAGGTTAAGTGATCGTGTGAAATGGCAAATCATAGGCATGCATACCACTGGTATGTCATGCAGAGAGATTGGCAGACAGCTGAACATTAACCATACTGTAATCAGTCGTTTGATTGCAAAACATGGGCAAACTAACGAGGTGAAGGACAGGCCTAGATCTGGAAGACCGAAGGAGACTACTGCCCGTGATGATCGAGCCCTAGTACGTCTTGTTAGGAGATCTCCATTCACCAACAGCAGAGTGCTCAGCCAGCAATGGGAAACGCGCAATAGAGTGTCAATGTCTACCGTCAAAAGGAGACTGTATGCTGCTGGCATGAAAGCTAGGAGACCTGTCAGACGTCCTCTCCTCACTGCACACCACAAAGAGGAGCGTCTGAGGTGATGCAACGAAAGAAGACACTGGAACATGAGGTCCTGGAGACGGGTACACTGGGCCGATGAAAGTCGGTTCCTGCTTCATGCCACAGATGGTCGAACTCGTGTATGGAGGTCCAGACGCACGGCGTACGACCAACGTAACATCATGGAAGAAGTTCCATTTGGTGGAGGTTCCGTTATGATATGGGGGTGCATCTCATTTGATTGTAAGCTGGATCTGTTGACTGTACCTGGAACACTAAATGGACAAAGATATCAAGATTCCATACTGGATAGAGTTGTGGTCCCTCATTTTGTAAATCATGCACCTGGAACCCACCCTATATTCATGGATGACAACGCCCGACCACATCGTGCTAGAGCTGTGCATGAATACCTCCGCCAGAATGCCATCGAAACCCTACCATGGCCAGCAAGGAGCCCTGACATGAACCCTATTGAGCATATCTGGGACATTCTGGGAAACATGGTGAGAAGGAGGGATCCTCCTGTGCAGAACCTACAGGAATTAACAGACGCACTCCATCTTGAATGGCAACGAATACCACAATGGCGTATCAGTCGGTTGGTGACCAGCATGAGACGTCGTGTCCAGGCCGTCATCCAGGCACAAGGTGGATATACCCGGTATTAATAATGACAGTCTCAAACTCGTGCACAGATGTTAAACTTCGTTTTCAGACACCATTAATGACAATCTAGCCACGTGTGTCAACTGTAGGGCAATAGTTGTCAGTTGTGTCAACGTAACCATATTCAGGCCTCGTTTTCAAGTTCAAACAAAAACATACAGTGTTTCCCCACCATCATAATCAGCATTCCTCTAGTTGCATTATTACCTCTTGCACTAAGATGGATGGGTACATAAATGTTTATGCTATTGCTTTCTTCATAGCACATGAATATACCCTCGCATGTGCGTAAAAATAGGGTGGTGCTTAACTTTTGCACAGGTGTATAGAACGTCACCAAATCTCAAATGGTCCGACACGTGGTATGAATTGTATATCTTTGTAATTCTTTGCTATTTAATAAACATGCTGTTGAATATTTTGAAACTAATTTGACTGGCGCTGTTGCTGCCTTTGTTAGTTAACTAGGACTCGTTGGTACCTGATTCACAATTGAATTACTATTGCAGATCATTTGGAGCCGGTACCAGTCTCAATTAACCTTTTCTCGCGTCTATTTTGATCGACTACGAAAATGAGCTATTTTTGTCCTCTAAAAGTAAAAAACCCGTCCATATGAGATAATGTGGAAAAGAAATGGTCATTGGGAACATTGACATACAATTCGAAAGTATAATTTCATCAAACCTAAGTTATTTTTATATGCATTTGTTCGTGGCATGCGAGGGGTGTCCGTCAGTTCGTTAAACGGCAATTTCGTACTAACCATTTTCTACCGAGCTCGCTTGCTCGGTTGACTACATGGCTAACTAGCTAGCTAACTCTATCAAATTTGATCGGAATCTAGCTAACTATAGCTAACTCCAGTTGGCGAGTCGAACATGACCATAGTCTTATAAAAGATGTAAATTCCTTACCGAGATAACTGTTTGCCGAAATACTGATAGGGAAAATGAGAGGAGTTACAAAGGGGTTGAGACATAGTTTCAGCTGCAACATCTTGCACTATACCATAAGATGCAGCAGCAAAATAACCACTACTGAATTTAGATTCAGGGAATTCAGGGTTCGATAGATCGCAACGAGGGCAACGCCTGGGCGGAGCTTAGTTAGAGAGGGGCGGGGCATAGCTAAAAGTGGATTCGTCCATTCCTAAATAGCACAAGTTTGTGGATATTTGACCACCAGAAACTTACCCATAGTAACCAATGCTTAAATCCAAACCTGAAAACCTGTCATGTTCAACCACGCCTGGCTATATTGGATTGTAGATGCACCACGTAAAGGTGGTTATAAAATACAAGTCAGTCCTTAAGACAACTTAGTTACCATGACAAGTTTTTTTGGGCAATACAGTTGATGGCCGTTATTGACAGGTTCGACTGCTTGGTAAAATTATGTGAATAATGTAAGCTGGTAATGCGTGGAAAAGTCATAAGCTATGTATAATCGCTGTAACCCTGACTGTTCACACACACAACGACATCAGATCGTCACCTCTAATGAGAAAACATTGCCGGCGGCGATACTCCCATCAACAGCATCATGGAAGCCAATTCAAGACTATATTGAAGGTGACGGAGCCAACTCTAACCACATATTATGTTTGTTTTGTCCATGCATTCGGAATATCTGCGATATGATTGAAGATTATAGTGTAGCCTCAGGCTGTTAGGTGGTGGGTGAGATAGTGGGCATTGATGCTCAAGATGACGATGGCGTTGCCAGATTCGGAAATTGTCTCTGTCGCTGGTTTGTTTGACACTGTGGATGTATCATTTCATTGCTCTCTTCGGCACGTTCTTCAATTTTTGAGGATCGAAAAGAAATAGTTCATACGCTAATTTCAGCTATTATTAAATCACATTTGTTTACTAATTAAAAATCGATGTCATTCGCGGTGTTAAATTTACTGAGATTGGATATGAGATGGTAGTTTTACTTCAGATTAGTAAGAATATCGACGAGGGGAGTTCAAACTGCACTGTCAATAACACCAGCATTAACCAAAGCTTCAGTATAAATAGGGTAATCGCTGTCACATCAGCGGCAACAGCAGTAGGAACAACAACGGCAGCAGCAGCAGCAACAGCAAAGGCAACGACGACGACGACGACGACGACGACGACGACGACGACGACGACGACATATAAGCAACAACAACAGTAATAACACACAGCAGCAACTAAAAGCAGCAACAAAACAAAATATCAGCAGCAACAATAGAAACATGGGCTTATGGTTCCCTGTGCTGTTGATCAACGGACGCGCTGATATCATATTCGTTACTGGTCCCCTGCGCAGTTGGCCAACGGCGCAAATTCGATATTGGCGTGGTAGAGTAACACCAAAAAGCTATGCCCATCGTCTAGCACCATCAGCAACGGCAGCATTACCACACTTCGGTAACAACAAGATAATCGCTACCACTGCCATCATCACGATGGCCACCACTGCCACTGCCGCAGCGACCAGCGTCACTATAGCACACTACATAACCAATTTAATCGAGACTGCTACATTTTTATACCGCATGATCAGTACGGAAACCTACACCACCTGTAGCAACTGCTATAACGGCAGTAGAAGCAGTACAGAAGTAGTACCAGTGATTGGAGTAGTAGTTGCGATTGTCGCAGTAGCCGTACTTGCAGCAGCCCCACCACAAACACAACAGATGAGAAAGAATGATAATGATAATACTGACACTGTGACACTGATTGTTGTTTTACTGCTCCTGCTACCGTTGTGACTGCTGTTGCTGCTGCTCCTGCTGCGGCTCTTGTCGCTGCTGCTGCTGCTGTTGTTGCTGCTGCTCTGCTCATGCTGCTGCTGCTGCTCCTGCTGCTCCTGCTGCTCCTGCTGCGGCTCTTGCCGCTGCTGCTGCTGCTGTTGTTGCTGCTGCTCTGCTCATGCTGCTGCTGTGTGGCTGGACGGTGATTTTGACATTGATGGTGACTGTGTGCGTAATGCTGATTGTACCAGTGACGTTAACGATACTGATCTTGATACTGATGACCGCGGTGGTGGTAGTGGTGGTGGTGGTGGTGGTGGTGATGGTGGTGGTGGTGGTGGTGGTGGTGGTGGTGGTGGTAGAGGTGCGCGATTTTTCGATATTTCGATATATCACGATTCGATCCACGATCACTATATTTTACGATGCTAAACTGCGAAAATCGAAGAATGGCCAAAGATATACGGGTGATATGTTGAATATTTTGAAATTTCTTTGACTGAAAGATGTTACTGCCTAAGGCAGCAACAGCTTCCAGTCAAAGTAATTGCAACATATTCAACAGTTTTAAGCTGATTTTCATTGACACTATGTTACCAATTTGTGTAGGTGTGCTTATCCAAGTTAAACAACCACCAATATTTATCTGAACATTGTGACATAGGGGCACGATATATCGATATATCGCGATTTTAGATGAAGTACAAATAGCGATATTGTCTAGAGCAATATCACACACCTCTAGGTAGTGGTGGTGGTGGTGGTGGTGGTGACGCCGCTCTATACTGTAGCTGTGACAAATGGGATTTTGACAAAAATATAAACAAATGAGCGAGCACCCAATAAATAACTACTATACGTGTATACAGGTAAATATATCCGTACTGTTTTTACCGCCAAAAGCAAATAGCAAATAATTACCTCATATATGCCTGGTAAATCGTGAAAGCAAATAGATGGAGATTTGAACAGACATACAGGAGTTTATTTAGGCGATGTTTTAAAGGTGATATGTATATCTGTGTAAACGTGACATATTACCTTTGGCTAATCACGGAACGTTTAATGTTAATCTTCTCAAATGAAAATTTGCGTTTTCCCCTGCGAGGTTAACAGCGCAGGAATCTAGTTTTAGCCATGCCCTGCCCATCTGTATCTAACCTTCACCAACGCTTTGCCCATGTTGGGATTAATCGATCCTTGCACTCTCTGAATCTCAATTTCCAGAAAATTATACAGGTAAGCTGTTGAATATTTTGAAAGTAATTGGATTGGATGCTGTTTCTGCACATATTTAAAATTTTAAATATTTAACAACAGCAACTTTATTAAATAGTAAAGACATACAATTCGTACAACTTGACGGACTATTAAGCGTTTATAACGGCATGTTCACGTCATTCACGACGTAATTGTTTATGACGTTAGTCTTCACGCGACGTTGTTAATTATGACGCCATATGATTGATCGATAAACTGGATTCTTCTATTCGACCTTTTCTTATCCTTACACAGCTTCTCTCAAGAGAGAATAACATTGTCCAAAAAATACTGGCCCCATTTCGAAACGATGTTGCAAAAGTTCAAGGCTGTCGCATTCCGTGTATAGAATCAGTTGTTCAGTAGTTAATTCGCTGTTAAAGGGGTGCTAATCTTATCTCAGATGTTGTATTGCACCGATAGATTATGGTTTATAGATTCCATATCATTCATATCATACCACATTCCCGTATATGTATCCCAATTATTTGCTTTGTAATAGGCCTATCGAGTAAATGTTGAACAGTGATCGCCGCCATTTTGTCTCCTTAAGCGATAGTGTGTGATCTCATGCAAGTGCCAATGCATTACATTCTTTATTATGTAATACTCCTCCTGTTGAATAGTTTGAAACTAATTTGCCTGGAAGTTGTTGCTGCCTTTGTAATTAGTGTCAAAATATTCAACAGCTTACCTGTATGATTGAACAACTATAGCTGGCACCTCTATGGACGAGCCTATATACCTAGGCGGGCATGCTAATTTTTTTCTGATTGGTTGAAAAGTAAATCATGACAGCCACCATAGTCTGTAGAAATGTACCAACATTTAGCTACTAAATAAAGCCTGAAGATCTTTCTATAGCGGCATGAAAAAATAGCTTAAAACTACCTGCATAGTTTATGCATGGCATATTTGATCGCCTGAATAGTAATCGAGAGATGAGGTTAGTTATCCTTTAAATCGTTTACAAATATCTCCCATTTTTTCGAGAAGTAAACCTTGTTAAGAGCAATGATAACTACACGCGCTTAGGAATGTTTCTCATTTTCATAGAGACGTGCTGCTATTTTGTCTCGAATATGTATTTATGCGAACAATTGCTTTTTGATATAATTAACGTAGGCCTAAATTCTAGATACGCATACGCGTTAATGGAACCCTAGCTTTAACGAACCGATTGAGAAATCGCTGGCTGGATGGCTGGCTAGCTGGCTAGCTGGCTAGATGACAGAATGAGCGAACGACCAGCCGAACGTTCGAACGAACGAACGAACGTAAGACCGACCGACCGAACGAATGAACGAATGAACGAACGAACGAACGAAAGAACTAACGAGCGAGCGAGCGAGCGAGCGAGCGAACGAACGAACGAACGAACGAAGGAACTAACGAACGAACGAACGAACGAACGAACGAACGAACAAATGAGTGAGCGAGCGAACGAAGGAACGAACGAACGAAAGAACGAACTAATGATCGCATATATAGCATTAATTCACCGCAATCTTCTAAGATTCACCGAGCTTCAACAAAACATTCGTTTTTAATTACCCTAAATCGCTTTTTGTTAAAAACAATTTAACTGATCGTCTGCTCGAGAGAAGGGGAGATAATCAAGATTAATTATTAACCAGGGATGTGGTGAAAGTCCGGACCAAACGAAGTGGAGAAGGATCGCTAAAATATTTTGACATGTGTGTGCTAATTCGGGAAACGGTGATGCTACGTTTAAAGAGGGGGTAAATGTTAGCGCAGCTAGGATCGGTAATAGCTGGTTTGAGGGATGGGGTTGCTGCTTGTTGTCATAAACGCGTGAAAATATTTGTAAATGCTGAGAATTCAAGACGCAAACTGTCAAGATATTTGTCACGGTTTATTAGCGGCAATACATCAACACGCCGTTAACGGTGGATGGTAAGGAAACCAGCTGTTAGGGGTTTACCATATGGTTCAGCTGCACAAGAAAATATGTCGGAGAGTGTTTGTTGAAACAAATGTAAGTAAAGATACTGACACGTATCCTTGCGAAACCATGCTCAGCACAGTATATAGCTCATGAATAAGTTAACGCGTTTCCTAAGCAAAAACAGAAACATGGTACATGGTAAATTTTGAACACGATGGATGTAACGGTCTGTTGCATATTTTGAAGAGAATTTAATTCGGAAACATTGCTGCCCTGGCAGCAATGTTTTCCAATCCATTTTTCTTCAAAATATTCAACAGTACGTTGTATCTTGTTTTGGAAACTTGTTAAGCTTTTTCTGAATTGTACTGTTCATTGAAACTGCTGCAATAAATAAGCTCTGTCTACTTTTCCTGTTGGGGTGCGTAAGATGCTTGCTAATATTAAGAATACTGTTGGTCAAAAATTGTTTTAGAGAATATCAACTGTCTCATTGATTATATTAATTTGCAGACCTTGAGAAGATACATTTGAATTCCACTGAAATAACCAAGTCAGTAATTACAGCGTTAAGTTCTCTGACACATTCTCGTCCTTGCTCAAGACGATATAGTTAAATCCAAGAAATAAAGGGGAGGTCGAGCTTGGAGACGATGCCTGGCCAACTTATTGGTTTACTTTGGAGCACGGGTGCATGAGACAAGACCAACATATCTTAAAGCGACAACTGGACGCTGAACTGTATCAGTCAATATGATGACCAAGGTATGAAGAAGCTGACAGGACATTACCAAGAAGATGATCTGGATTTTAAGTCAAATTATGCTGCTATGCTATGAGTGTGAAGTATGGAGGATGACAAAACGGATGTGAGATCATGCTTGCCACTTTCTGGAAGAGGTGCTCCATGAGAATAGTGAAGTCGTGACATTATTAGAATTCTGGTAAATAACTAGATCAAATCTTCAGGTGAATGTGGAACAAATGAAGCACTGAATGTGGAAGTGGACCAAATGAAAGACTGAAGGTGAAAGTGGACCAAATGAAAGACTGAAAGTGGAAGTGGAGCCAATGAAAGACTGAATGTGAAAGTGGACCAAATGAAAGACTGAATGTGGAAGTGGACCAAATGAAAGACTGAATGTGGAAGTGGAGCAAATGAAGGACTGAAGGTGGAAGTGGAGCAAATGCAGGACTGAATGTGGACGTGAACCATATGAAAGACTGAATGTGGAAGTGGACCATGTGAAAGACTGAAGGTGGAAGTGGACCAAATGAAACACTGAATGTGGAAATGGACCAAATGAAACACTGAATGTGAAAGTGGACCAAATGAAAGACTGAATGTGGAAGTGGACCAAATGAAAAACTGAATGTGGAAGTGGTCCAAATAAATCACTAAATGTGGAAGTTGGGCAAATGAAAGACGGAATGTGGAAGTGGACCAAATGAAAGACTGAATGTGGAAATGTACCAAATAAATCACTAAATGTGGAAGTGGAGCAAATGAAAGACTGAATGTGGAAGTGGACCAAATGAAAGACTGAATGTGGAAATGGACCAAATGAATGACTGAATGTGGAAGTGGAGCAAATGAAAGTCTGAACGTGTACGTGGATCATGTATGCTGAAGGTTGATTTTGTGGGGCATATTTGCCCCATTAGAGAATGCATTACATAATTAATATCAGCGATTACATTGTATCCCCTTAAGTGAGGCTAGGCCCCTATCGCTCTGGTTAACTGTTATAACAGACTTCGCTCAAATTTCTAGCAGATATTTGAAAGAAGTTAATCGTCTCATTTATATTTTGTGAAGAAATCCGTTAGTTCTTAATAAAGTTATATATACTAGCTGGATGAAAAGCTAACGTGATTAAAAAAATTGAATTATGTTAAACTATTTTATGGGCCTTCTTTCCTTTTCGCTAATCGTATGTTCGTGTCACCCTGTAACAGCATTTCATTAATATCCCTGATATTAGCCTCGCCTTCATTCCTTATCGGTGGAAGCATAACATTACGACGCTCCCCTCGTGCGGATCAAAGCGAAAACGATAACCTGTAATCGCTACTTATTGATTCGAGAATATACACTCTTAAGCTTGAGTATATAGATGTATATGATTGAAGAGAAATTTGGTTTCATTGATATGGGGATTATGAAAACGTTTTATCTGAACTTTAGGGCATCTTGTTTTTCAAATTATTTTCAAGATTCTAGCTCTTTTGTGAGGGTGGAAGAATGCCATCGTCAGCACGCGGGCGGTCATGTGTTTATAAAGCAACGTGATTATTGCTCCACAATCGATACATAGAAGCCTGTTAACCATTTCACGCTCCACAAACAAGAAACGTAAAATTCTGTATTATGTAACGTATATTTTTTGGGAGTATTTTGAAACTAATTTGACTGGGTGTTGTTGCTGCCTTTGGCAGCAACAACTCCCAGTCAAATTAGTTTTAAAATATTCAACAGCTGTCCTGCATAGTTGTCTTGTAATTGAGATACTGACATGACAAGGGATACAGGTAAGCACTTCACCATTGCCAAGGTACGAGGCAAATAATAGCGTTTACGTTCATCGGAGAAACAAAATTTTGGCAGTAAATTTGCGCAGCAATAACACCACTGTTTATTTTATATTGTCTCGACATAAAAGCGGTTACCGCCGAAAAGGTTTCACTTTCAAAATATTTATTCTAGATTACACTGGCTGTAAATTTTGAGGAATTGTCGATAAAATCAGCAAATACACGCGACATCAAAGGCTGAACTATAAGTCGGTGATTTGATTTCGAATCGAAATTATTTATTGAACTTATGGGTTTTGATTTTGCGCACGCTAAAAGTATAATAATGGCTCTGAGTACGCTGGCGTTGGCGGAAACACGTCACGAAAATTATTGATTGTTCAGAAATTAAAAGTTTATGTGAAAAAACATGCTGAAGTGAATCTAGGACGACAATAAACAATTATCCATTTGATAATGACATTTCCAGTTTATCGATCCATCATATGACTTCATAATCCACTGTGACGTGTATGATGACGTCATAATCAATTACACCATGAATGACTTGATTTAGTCCGTCTTAAACGCTTAATAGTCCGATATGTTGTACGAATTGCATGTCTTTGCTATTTGATAAACATGCTTTTGAATATTTTGAAACTAATTTGACTGGCCGATGTTGCAACAGTAGCCAGTCAAATCCGTTTCAAAATATTTAACAGCTTGCCTGTATGGTTTTCTGGAAATTGATAGTCACAGAGTTCAGGGATCGATCGATCTCAACAGGAGCGACGTGTGGGTGGAGCTTAGCTAGAGATAGGCGGGGCATGACTAAAACTGGAAAGTCCATATCCCGGTGATCAAAGGTACAGCGCCGTTAACAAATTGATAATTAGCTAGCTCATTAGTAAAACTTCGCCTGACCTAATAACAATTAGCAAATACCAGAAATATGCCAATAGTAAATGAGAATGGGTTTTAAACCGAATTACCATGTGGGGCCTTTTGTGTTTTTATTTTCTTGCGAACAACACGGCGGGGATCGACAATCTTTGATTATTTTCATAGATCTCTTTAGCTTGTCTAAGTCATGTGTATGTAACGCGCCAATATCGAATTTTTCGAATTCGATATTGGCGCGTTACACGGATATGTCTATATCATGGGATCAAATGATAGTTTCATAAGATTTAACCCTTTCATACCGAAATCTGGCCTCTGCAGTCGTTCCGATGAATGCCCATTTGCAGGCCCGGAGAAAACTATTTGTGAAAACTTACCACTGGAATGACTGGCTCGATAACCGAGCCAGTCATTCCAGTGGTAAATTTCCTAAAACAGTCTTCTCTTAGTCAGCAAATGGACATTCAATTAGCAAATATATTTTATATTCTTGGCCAGATGTAACCATTAAAGGGCTAAGACAACAATTTGAAGAAATAGATTGACTGACTAGCTTGCTTCCCTGCATGTATGTTGGTGGGCTGGCTGGTTAAGCGTAGAGAGCTGACAACTGCCCATATCAATAATCAAATGCGCCGCCTCTTCAGTTATTTAGTTGAGCATTGATCAAATAATAATTAGTGATTAATCAATTAAAACCTATATTGAATCATCTAATCGGATAATCAATCATTTATCGTGAATTAATGAATCATATGTTTAATCAGTGAATCAATTAATCGGTCGTCAATCAGCTGGTCAGTCATTCGGTCGGTCGATCGATCGATCGATCGATTGATCAATCGGTCGGTCGGTCGGTCGGTCGGTCGGTCGGTCGGTCGGTCGGTCGGTCGGTCGGTCGGTCGGTCGGTCGGTCGGTCGGTCGGTCGGTCGGTCGGTCGGTCAGTCAATCAGTTAACCAAGAAAATCAATCAATCAATTAACAATCAAGCAATCAACCAATCAACTAATCAACCAATCAACCAATCAACCAATCAGCCAATCAACCAATCAACCAATCAACCGGGCGATCGATCGAACGATCGATCGGTCGAGCGAGCAAGTGAACAATCGATCAAGCAATCAGTCGACTGACCTTTCCATGGACAATATTAATCGATTAATAAATCAATTAATGATTAATTAATTGCCTACTCTAATAGCGTTAATCACAAACAATCTACCAGTAATTGATTAACTGATTAATTGAGTAACTGAATAACTGAGTTATTGATTAATTGATTAATTGATTAAACTAACTATATTAATTGGTCGAATAATTAGTCCCTTAGCTGAGTCGTTTGTTGCCTCATTAACTAATTCACGCACTCAGTGATATGAGATCGAGTGACTGATTTAGTTATTAATTTTTGTCTATTTGATGGCTTGGACGCTGGGCAGTTTATAATTAGTTTGCGTGGCTAACAGATCGGCACAGTTAATTATTTGATCTATTTTGGAGGCATGTAACATGTTTGCTTTTTTCTGTTTTATTGTAAACGTCTAAATGTTTTAAAGCAGTAATTGCAGTCATATAATATATCATATATTTATCAGCAAATATGCATCGTTCATTTGAACTCTAGGTTGTATCGGCTTCGAAATTAAGTGAACCATAAATCTTTTAAAACTTCACATTTAACGCTCTTTGATGTTGGCGATATTACTCTGATCTCTCACGAATTCAACAAAATTTACAACTTTCATAATCTCGCGTAAACATTTTGAAAACGCCAGGCATTTCGTTTATGCAAAGATAATTTAGCCAACGGATGAAATGTTAGGATTCGGAGTAGCGAGTGGTTGGGTGCTGTTCCCATCTTGAAAAGTGTGTTGCTGTCATTGACAGAAGCAACAGTTTTAATGGCAATAATTACAGGCTCGTAATTAATAAGACGGTATATGAAAATACGACGAAATGCGGTTTATAGGAATGTATATCTAAATCATTATTAAAAAAGGACTGTTGCCGTTTCATAGCAATTACTAAGTGCCATATCTCTAGGTTTTATAAAATCACTTATCTAAATCCGGGTCTTCAATAATTTAGACAGAACGTTGTACATGGATTATTATCTATAATCCGCTTTGTTGTAATCCCAGCTTATAGAATATCTCCGTATCATGTTATTGTCTTTAATGATTAGATTGAAGTTTATACTATAAATTTAATCGGCGGTCGATGTTCGGATTTTCCGTAATTTATTTCCTTCCTGTTGTTGTATTAGGTGGGTTGGGTGCGTACTTCCTGTCAACCCCATCTTATGTTACTTGGAAGAATTGAATCGTCTTTTAGTGGTAAGCTACATCCGTGGGCTGCATCTCAAATATATTATAACGTGCACAATGCGCGGATTCGAGGGTGTGTGTGGTCCAGGTGGCACTTCCTAACCGCTTTTTACTTTACTTTACCGGTTATATTAGCCCTTCGATTCTCCTGGAGCATGGGACATCAGCATCTGTTCACCAGCATCTCCTGTTCTGGGCAATCCTCTCCAGATGTGCTATGTGCACCCGGTCTCTCTGATATCGGCCTCAATATCAGGTCTCCAGCTATTCCTTGGCCTCATTCGCTTACCTTCTCTCTAAGGGGGTCCAGGTCAGTGCTTTTCTAGTTGCGTCGGAGGCTGACTTTCACAGTGTATGGCCAAGCCATCTCCATTTCTCTTCCAAAGTTTCTCTTCTATCGGCATTTGAAGTGTCTCTCCCAGAGTTCGTTGTTGTTAACAGTTTCAGGCCAGCGAATCTACAATATCCTTTTCAGGCACTGATTGAAAAATATATGGAACTCACTAAGCGTAAAAGGTACAGCTTAACAGTGGGCTTGACTTTGCAAACTGACGCATATCATTAAAGACCCCAAAACCTCCAACAGGCAGCATACTGATGCAATACACAGCGTCGGCAGAGAGGAGGTCTGCCAGGATCAGACATGTATCTTCAGATTGAGGACTAGCGATAATCGTCGCAATGCACATTTTTACCGATTAAAGATTCTGCACTTTGTGAGTGTTAACAGGCAGAAAAAAACAGCAGAGCTCCTCGTACAGCTCTGTCAGCAGTATGAGCAGGCTAGGAGAAACTTTTGGCCTATTGAAGTATCCTTTGAATATAGCATCAGAGGCGATAGAGACAGTTTGATGACCATTGCAGCTTTCGCGCACCAAATAAGGAAAACAGTCTAATATTACAGCCATGAGAAGGATGAATGCAAGAAGAAGACTCAACTTAAGTCTTGGCTGTTCGCCTCGTCTTAGCTCCATACAACAACACATACTCTACATTAGAGTTGAACAAATGTATCTTTGTGGCCATACTGATTTCCTTGGGCTTTCCTCAACAAAGGAAATGCTGCTCTCACCTTGTTGTTTCTGGTCTTCACGCCAGCCTACATTCCATCCATATTGTCCACTACCGTGCCCAGCCATGTAAAGGCTTCAACTTCCGCAAGTGCTTCTCCCAGCATTGACACTAGTTCTTCAAAACTTGTGTTACTCTTAAGGATTTTCGTTTTCATTTTGTGAAAGGATGTTGAATTAAATTTGTGGAGAAATGCTTTCAGGATCTGTCGTCATCTCCGACATCTACCATAACATGCTATGGAGGGATCCGATCCCTCACTCAGGTATATTACGTCATACTTATTTACGTTACGTGTAAGCTGGCATCACAATACATAGTTACCTATCTAGCACTGGGATGGTTAATAACTCACCAGTGCCAAAACGCGAGTCAAATTAGTTTTAAAATATTCAACAGAAGGGTTATTAATTTGTAAATTCACCAAAGTGATATAATTACTGATGGACTAATGCCAACTTCGTGGCGGACTAAGCCATTTTGATTGCATTACTGGATTCTGCGGTTATAGTAGTAGAAACATCATACAGCAGCAATCAGTCCTTCTTCACTTTTCCCCACTGTGACTTGTCCTCAGCAAAAATCTCTAGCTTCCTCAGTCCAATTCTTGATCTAAGTGTACCGAGTCCTGCTTTCTTGATGTTACCTCGCAGGACTCATAACAGATTTTTGCAATGACGAATTCCAAGGCTCTCCATGTGAGTGTGTACTTAGTCCATAGTCAGACATGGACCATCTTTGCTCCGCGACTTTTACTGACAGCTGCAATGCACTACCCATCTTGTATATTGCATCTTTGGAAATTATGCTCGCAGGCCAGCGGTATCGAGCTGCAGTGCAGAGGTGTTTGCGGTGACAGGCACCAAGTTTGATTGTGACGTCAGCTGACAAGTGACATATTTGATTATGACGTTAAATACTTGCGCAATAGATTGAATTCGGTGTCCGATATAAATAGCCAAATCACTGACCATTTGTTGATTTGTTGACTGGAGATGGCCCCCAGCCATGCAGTCGGCACCTTCCAAACCCTGATGGATTAGCGAAACCGATCAACAACTGACCAGCGTCCGTCACACACTACCAGTTCTTAGATTTAACCGTTCTCACATTTAATAATTTTCCGGGTTCAGAGACATAGATGGCCATGTGATATACACCAAGCGGATTAATTACTCAAACGATTTCATCAAAGACCTGGAAGCATACTTGGCATAACTACTCAGTGTCCCTCGTCTGCAACATTGTACCGGAAGGTTAAATTCATTGTATCACCTGGATGCAGCTTATGGCGACACGGACATAAGAATTGAGATGTTACAGTACCGTCAGAACGGTGTCCTTTGAACAAGCATTGAATCGCGTGGATACCCATTCCACGACAAAATTAGTCACCAAGAGCTTAAGAGACGAAAGCTTCCAGTGACATTGATACACCGCTACAGAAGGAATGTTTCTTCACACAAATAGAGGTCTCCACCGATCATATAATGTCATAATCAACTACGTGAGGTGTAGGATGACGTCCTAATCAATTACGTCATGAATAACGTAGCTAAGTTAGTCAAGAACGCTTAATTGATGACGGGCCAATCGTTGTTGTACGAATTGCATATCTTTACTATTTAATAAACATTCTGTTGAATATTCTGAAATTAATTTGATTGGGCGCTGTTGCTGCCATATAGGCAACAACACCCATACAAATTGGTTTCAAAATATTCAATAGTTTGCCCGTATAGGTTTCTGGAAATTAAGATTCAGGGATTGCATGGATCGATCGATCCCAACACTGGAAAGCGTTGGTGGAGCTTAGGTAGAGATGGGCGGGGCATAGCTCAAACTGGATTCCTCCATTATAGTCTGGGCAGGATTTCAGAAAATGTAACTTATGTAGGCATTTTGGTGTAAAAGTTGGTAAATAACTTTTTCTAGACCAGAATTTTATGCTGATTTTGAATATGTCGTTTAACAAGCTGGCAAATGATGTATTGACCACGTAATTCCAATAAACATTTGACCATTGGTCAGTTTTCAGAAACTTTGACACAAATGCTTGAGCAATGGCTATTAAAGAATCAATTAATAAACCATTTTTGTGCATATTATACTAAAACATATATATGAGAACATAAATATTATGATAACCAGCACTAGAACCTTTTCTTCACAAGCCACTCGCCACCTGATTCGCATAAAGAAACACGGTCGGTGTCTGGAAGACAGATTTGTTAAAACCGTTGAAGTATCATCATTGTCTAGGATATAAACATCATTTTCTAGATTATACTGATTAGGAGATTAAGACCAATTTATCTTATGACACAAACATGTGATTTGGTAAGTTAATTTGCATAGCTGACCATGAGTTGGCTGCTATATAGAACAGTGATTATGCATAGCTGTGCCACTTAGAATTACATAGTTTCTTAATAAGTAAACCTTGGGGATCACGTCTTTATATGTGTACTATCATACTGATTATACATGTACTAATCACTTTGGAATCACTTTTGTCAGAACATTTGTAAGAAATAAATATTCAGGGTTATATGCCTTATATAGCCTATGTATCGTGTTATTTCTGTCTAGTTCCTACATATATATCTGAATGGTTATGCATTTCTGCAGTCCATTTCACTGTCCTGCAACGGCAAACAGACAAGCAGATCAGATGCACACGTCTACAACTACATCGCTGTGTTGCACAACCTTTACTGCAGCCATATGATATAATTTCCGCGCATACATAATGAATCGGGGGTTTATACTTCAGGTGTAGAACTAGCCCGTTATCACTGTTTGCCCATCCGCAACTCGTAACCGTAGGCAGGTGAGGTTTTATGATGTTTGCTAGTCTCCATATCAGTGCCTGATAATGAGCTCGACGTATGTGAAGTTCAGCTGCATCGGAGGTTAGTGGCAGTGACTCATGTGAACGATATTGCCACACGTGCCTGATCACAAGTGGTTGCTACTGAAATTTGTTAGAGAATACAAAAGAACCTTTCTGCTGATTTTATAGTCTCACCCTTCAAGTCTCCAACTCCCATATCTTGGAGAAGATGGTGATGCGCTTGGAACACATTCCATGCTGTCTTCTTGCCGTACTCCGCTATGAAATACACTGTGTCACATCCTGTAGCATCATGAAACGCTAGAAGCGTGCCCGGCAAATTACCCGGGAGATTAGGAAACAGATCATGAACTGGAATATACTTGCACTTTCCCAGTGTTCCTGCCTTCATCCATAACCGAGTGCACCGCATGTTAGCAAAGTGGGAAATCAGCAGAGAGCACACTGCAATTTCTGTTGCGTTTGTGTGAAGGCAACGAAGAACTATTCTCGTGTGGTCTTCTTCATATGTTGTCTCGAGCAGGGTAGAGTCAACCTTTCCACCAGAAGACATTACTGTAGATATTTCAGTGAATCCTCCACTCACCACTACAGTTTTGCCAGCAGGTACATTTTCCAGCAAATGGTGTGATAAGAAATTTTCCAAATCTGCCTTATTATCGCCAAGTGCAATGAAGTTACTCCAATTTCTGGGAAGAGGTACGCAATCGTTCTTAATTCACCTTTCCATAGTATCCATCGATGAGTTGTCGTCATATGACGTCACACTCAGCAAAGCGGCGTGTAGGATAATGCCACAATCACCATAATCCTATTAGGTCCGTATTTAACGCTTAATAGTCCGACACGTTGTAAGAATTGTATCTCTCTACTATTTAATAAACATGCTATATGCAGCAACAGCACGCAGTCAAATTAGTTTCAAAATATTCAACAGCTTACCTGTATAGTTTTCTGGAAATTGATAGTCATGGAGTTCAGAGATCGATCGATCCCAACACGAAGGAGGTGCGGGTGTAGCTGAGCTAGAGGTGGGCGGGGCATAGCTAAACATGGAACAGCGCACTGGTCGCGCGCCTTTGGCTCGCTTTTCCCTAGTACCACCTTTAATTGATTGTTCATCGTATCTGTCAAATGTTGCATCTATTCTGTGGAACTCCCTTCCTATATAATATATTGGTTTACCAAGTGCCATCAGGAGTGCCTGTCCATCTATTACAAAGCTTCTCGTTTCGGAAAGTGTCATGTCAGCTGGTGTTGGTGTATCGCCGCTTAGAATATCAGCTAACAGCGATTTAGTTCCTGGCATCAGTTCGTGATTAAAGATGGATTCCAGATTTACATTTCGACCAGCGTCAGATGCAGTGATAAGCCTCTGTGAAATATTGTGGTTTTCTTTTTGTTTATCCTTTCCTACTTTCTGTATGGAATAGAGTAAAGCAAGTGTAGACACTGGCGTCTTCTCCAGGCGTGCAGAAAGTCCCACATGTGGCATGGTTACTTTTAAAGGAGCTAATCTTTCTTCAACGAACTTGGTGAGGGATACCTGTCCTAAATCTCTCGTGTTGAGAAGACATGCTGAAATCCCAGCCGCAGCCAAATCTTTGGTGACAATGTTTTGTAACACAGATGACTTACTGACAAATACACAGTGCCGATTTAATACCGAAACTAACTTTGTCTCGTCAGTTGTATCCCGCATTTCCCTAGCTCGAGTAGATTCTGTAGGTGTATAATCATCACGGCCGTATTCTGAAAATAACATTTCTCTGGTTTATTTGAAAATCTGTGCTTTCAAGTTATAAGACAGTACCTATCTGCTCACGGCTGATGGAGTTTTCGTGATGCTGACGATGCCACTCCCCTTTTTACCAATCCCATTTAGCCTTTCAAGACTGTGGTCTGCACTGACTTGGTTAAACTTATTGTTCGTTTCTTTCACTACAAAGTTACCATTCTGGGATTCAGTTTTTACTTCCGGTGGAAGGAGGGGCGCTTCCCCCCCCCCCCACCTCTAGATATACCGATCCCCACCTGGAATAATTTGTGTGATTGTAGTGGAAGAAGTAAGGGAGCAGCTTGGTGAAAGATTCTAAGTGAAGTTCCCGAAGGGCTTCGCAGTCTGCCCGTGTGTACTGTTGAATCGCAAGCATTTCCATATAATGCCACCAGAACAGTCCACATGGATTGTTGTCATGTACATGAGCGAGGAATGCATTCATGCAATCACGGAATCTGGACGAAAGAAGTATAGAGACTAGGTCATCAAAGTCACTACTGTCGTTCGATTTTGCAGCATTCTGTACCGAAGATTTCAATTCGTCATCATGGTCTTCCATGTATGTGAATAATTTCGGCAGAAGAATTCGCCAAAGCGCCTGCAAAGTCATCTTGTGTATTCCCATGTTTCGCGAGCATCCCTTTCCCGCAAGTACACGCTCTTCTGCTTTTGCATCAATGGTTCCACTGCCAACCCACATGCCCATCAAACCACAATCCACTATGTGGTGCCCAATGATCCTGTGGCATACCATCGCTGTATGTAGTTCCCCTAGACTCTTTGATGCGAATATGCTTGTACTCAGGAACGCCCGATTTCAGATTCATGAGATTCGGATACAGGGCTTCACCGACCGTGACGAGAACGTATCTTTGTTTCATTGACGTTGTGATGTCAATGAACCGTTGGATTACTGTGTCTAATGTCTCCATTTCGTGTGCTGGCGTTTGTATTATGGGTGAATAGCCGATTGCTGATTGCTCTGGATTGTTCACACTCTATGTTTGTTGTGCCCAGTCCAAGAAGGTTTATGTTCCTCCTTTTGTCTTATAATTACGAATGCCACATCTAAGGCTTCTGCCTTCACGGCTTCTGCCTTCACACACTGAGGAGAGGTTGGAGTTGTTGACTCATACCACTCTGGTTTAACATCGCCATTGAATAGTGGTTTTGCATTTATAACGTTCACATTAGGAGGTATGATAGAATCTAACTCTTCTGGGACGTTCAATGTTGAGTTTTGTGATAGAGTTATTTCTTTTAGAATGTTGTGATGAGCGGGTCTCGCTGCCAGGGTGCTGTCTGGGTTGCGTGGACTGTGTTCATACCATCAAGTATACTATCATTAATATCAATACTGTTCACAGAGAAATGGACAAGATTTGGCGGAATCATAGCCGCTGACACATCCATGGCTTTTAGAGTACTTTCTGCGAACGCGGTGTCCAACCTTAGAACATCTCTGTAGTGAATTAAGTGACCGGCATTATGAAAGATCTGCACCAAATGTTTAGATCGTGTTGCTTGGTGAAGTGTGCTGGTCAGTCCTATGTGATTTGGTGCTAACTGTTTTCCTCCGCTTAAGGATTACACCAAATCTTCTCCGATACTTAGTATTCTGGTTTGTCTGAGAGTTTCACCACGTGTATAATCAAGTTTTTCTGAAGTGTTTTCAGGCTCTTCAAATTCTAAAACTTCCTGCTCCCATAGCAACAAACTAAGAAACATATGGACACTGTTCGGTACGCAATCAATCGCGTTCTCTTCGTTAACATCTACTCCTTGGAATGCCTTATGTTTAAGTATATCACGTCTAAGCTTTAAGGCAACATGTACCAGTGACAGCAACTCGTCACTCTCTTCAGGTCGATATACGTGTATTGTCATATTTTCTTCCTAGTCCTCAAATGTCATGAATGCAGATATCGGGACATGAGCATATTTCTTAGGCACAAGTACAGTACGACTCTGTGGCGGCATGAGCAAGTAATAGTCTGGACATGATTTCAGAAAATGTAACTTATGTAGGCATTGTGGGGTAAAAGTTGGCAAATAACATTTTCTAGACCAGAATTTTATGCTGATTTTGAATGTTGTTTGCCAAGTTGGCAAATGATGTCTTGACCATATAATTTCAATAAACATTTGACCAAATCTGAGCGTTCTGACCTCTAAAATGCACCGCTAAAATATCAAAGTCATTTAACGAGATTCATAACCTCTGATTATTTCTGCTGTTTATGACGTACTTGAGGGACAGATCAGATCGCTATGTCTTAGCAACACGAAGCACACAATAACTTCAGAACGACCATAAACAAATAACAAATTTCAAGCTATGGTTATGGTTATTGAATAACAGAAGCCCATCACCAACAGTAGCAGCATCCTTCTCTGTCACCACTACCTCACCTACTCATGTGTTATTTCACCTGGCACACGCGAGGCTCAACATAATGAGTGCAGCTTTTGACGACGATGACGACGACGACGACGACGAAGACGAAGATGATGATGATGATGTGTCGATTGTTACTGAAGCGCATACGTTGTAGGTTACTAAGCTATGCTTTTTTCAACAATTGAATGATCCAATATGTCGCTCAGGTAACTGTAACTAGCGTAATAATAAAACTCATCACTTGATAGCTGACGTTACGATCAGAATGGCGTATCGCCGTCAAGAATCTCGAAAACTTTCTGTTCAATACTTTGAAGCTATTTTTACTGGGAGCTGTTACTGCCATAGACCGCAACAGGTCCCAGTCAAATTAGTTTCAAAACATTCAAAAGCTTACCTGTTTTGTTACCTTGGAATTGGGATTCTGGGAGCTCATGTTTCAAGATGTATACCTCGTTTCAAATATACTTACAACGTGAGTGGATGCTAGCAAGAAACAGGCGGGCCATAGCTAAGAATGCATCGCTGTATTAAAGCTTGAATTTCTAAATTTGGTCGGAAATTTAAATATTTGCTTACTAAAGGTCCATTTGCATGTCAAGAGAAGACTATTTTTGAAAATTTATCACTGAAATTACTGGCTCGGTTACCGAACCAGTAATTCCAGTGGTAAAAATTATAAAATGGTCTTTTCTTGGCCTGGAAATGAACATTCTTAACTCTTTCACGACGAAGCCGGCCAAATCCGGCCTCTGTATTGGTCTTGAGGAACGTCCATTTGGAGGCCAAAAGAAGACTTTTTTTGAAAATCTACCACTGGAATGACTGGCCAGATAACCGAGCCAGCCATTCTCGTGGTAAATTTTCAAAAATTTCAGTCATCCGGGCTGCATCCCTCCATAGTCCCATCGAAAAGTCCGAAAGATTCTAATTCTAGCAATTTTGTTTTGATTTTGTAATCCGTATGTTGCGTGGTTCCATCCGAGGACGAATCCATTCAGCATCCGGTTTACTTTGATTACGCCGAAATTTCTTGCCTACCTAACCCTAGCTCACGTTCACACAGTGATGGGCACTGTATGACGGGACCTCAATTTAAAGTCCCATCCGAGAAGACTGATATTAGAGTGTTGAAGACCATCGCAGAGGCCGGTTTTGGTAGTTTTTTCATGAAAGAGTTAAGATTATACTTCCTTTTCATGCTGTGAATAATAGTGCCTTTTGGTTTCATAATCTAGCTGCTCACTAAAACGATCTGTGATAAAGTACTCGTATCTTGTGGTCCCTAAAATCAGGTGGGCATTATAAACAGGTTTGCCGTTCTACCAGAGAAGGATCTAAAAAGTATAAAATCGTTCATTATACGTATTAGACTGACACTTACGTAAATATTTCCCTAGCAAACACACTCGCCTGTCAATTCGTGTATTAGATGGCTGACTGATGTAAGCTAGCGGACAATAATTTTAATGGGCAATAACTCTGAATCTGCTGAATATCTTTGAAAACAATTTGACTGTAAGTTGTTTGTGGCAAAGCCCCCAGCAACTTTCAGTTAAGATTGTTTTCAAAAAGTTCAGCATATATAGAGTTAAGCCGTGTTCTCACTAGAGACTTAACCAGCGTAGAGCAATACTGAGGTATGGCGTTATTCCCGATTAACTCTCCAGTGAGAACACGGCTTTAGGACCCGTGGAATATTTGTTCATACCGGTATTTATATTTATACAGTCTATTTTTGTGATAGTATTTAGTGCGTAATATTTTTATTTTCCATATTTGTAATAGATAAATTAGTTTTATCTTCAAAATGCAGAATAAATTATTACATATTGTAAATAAGAAATCCGGTCCACCCACCTGGCTATTCGGCAGCATCAACCAGGTGCGTCCTGAAACGTTGTAAAGGTTTCTTTAATAATATTCAGAAGCTATCTAGGCTTATTATTCAGGAACGCATTTTTGATAAATTTGTAACCGATTTACCCGCCAGCCCTTTTTCATATAAATACCTATTGGACCAGAGACAGGAAATATAGAATACGTGTATTATCTATCGTCCTTAATATACTAAAGGCCCGCATTCACACCAAATTGCTTGAAAGTAAAATGGACAAATCTAGTTTATCGACCAATCACATGACGTCATAATCAACAACGCCATATGTAGGCTGACGTCGTGATCGTTTGCGTCATGAGTCACGCAATTTGATCCATCATACACCCGTAATAGTCCGCCAAATTGTATAAATTGTATGTCTAATGTCTTTACTATTTAATAAACATTATGTTGAATATTTTGAAACTAATTTGACTAGATGTTGTTGCTGCCATAGGTTAGTGAGAACACGGCCTAAAGTTGGTTACCTCGATGTAATGAAACGAAATATCTCTTACCATATGATCATTTCAGTTTGAATAAATTAGTATAGATTTTACTTGTTAAATTTAAAAAGAGATACGTATCTTTAATTTAAGTTCACAACTAAAGATATTCATTAGTTTAATACGGAATAAAATCATACTAATTAGCATATGTTGAGGTTGATTTCAATTTCAATTTCAAGTTTATTCGATAACTTCTTCAGAAGTGCACGAAACATATACACACGAAATACACATACGCTTATATAGCTAAAAAGTGATCATAGTAGTGGTCTTAAACTGATGATGATGATGATGATGATGATGGTGGTGGTGGTGGTGGTGGTGGTGGTGATGATGATGATGATGATGATGGTGGTGGTGGTGGTGGTGGTGGTGGTGGTAGTGGTGGTGGTGGTGGTGGTGGTGGTGGTGGTGGTGGTGGTGGTGGTGGTGGTGGTAGGATGATGATGATGATGATGATGATGATGATGATGATGATGATGATGATGATTCCCAGCAGTAAATACCTTGGAAAAACCTTTTCAAATGATTTAAAATGGTCCTCCCATATAGAAACGATAACCAAAAATGCTGGACAAATATTATCAACTATGCGCCGATTGAAATACACTTTAAGCAGACGCACACTATCCAAAGTTTATACTGCATATCTGCGTCCTGTTTCAGAATATGGCAGTGAAGTTTGGGATGGTTGGTCGGACCGGGATGCTGATAGGCTTGAAATTATCCAAAATGAGGCAATAAGAATAATTAGAGGCCTGCCAAAATACACACCATTGATAAAACTGTATGAAGAAACTGGCCAAATTTCACTACGCGAAAGGCGCACACAAAAAAAACCGTATCACATTTTACAGAATTATTAATGGAAACTGTCCAGATTATTTAATAGATATTCTACCAAAACGATTGGGAGATGTAGCTGCCTATAATCTCAGAAATCCAGAGAATTTCGTCATTCCCAGGCACAGGCTTGAGATATTAAAAAATCTTTTATGCCGAGCACTATCCAACAGGCTATCTTTAAGAAAAAGCTTATCAGCTCATATCAGACATCTCCACAGAAAATTCCAGTCTACTTTTCGCTTGGTAAAAGAAAAAATAACATTATTCTGTGTAAGCTAAGAAACAAATGCAGCCAATTAAATGCTGATTTACACAGATATCACCTCATAGACCAACCCGATTGCATTCATTGCCATGTACCTGAGACTTCTCATCATTTTTTCCTGATATGTCCAAAATGGGCTGATGAAAGACAAATTCTGGTGGACTTCTCTCTCTCTCTCTCTCTCTCTTTCTCTCTCTCTCTCTTTCTCTCTCTCTCTCTCTCTCTCTCTCTCTCTCTCTCTCTCTCTCTTTAGTGTATATACGTTTAGTTTGAGTATATTGCCGTGTTATTGATTATGTAGCGAGAGGGCCTAGATAAGTTGATAGATTGGTGCCCAATCCTGTTGTATTATTAGTACAATAAAATATGTTTAAAAAAAGATGATTTCGTTTCATTGAGGTACACAATTAAAGCCTCTACGGTTACACAATTTAAACAAATGTATTTTCAGGCATTCTGGTGTGAATATGGTCAGTAAGTCAATTTCACTGGATACTTTTTCTAAATAAATTCTTTTCCTAAACAGTTTGTATGACTGTTTTGAAATTGCCATATAAGATTAGAAACGTCAGAGGTTTCAATAATTAATAAATAGGCCCTACAGTGATTTGCCCTCGATTATCAGGTTACGTAGTTCCATAGATTGACGCTTCTTATGTCAACTTGTGATTTATAATGATAAAACCGGCCAATACTTCATCTGCAGTTGTCTTGAGAACGGTATATTTACCGACTAAGAGGAAACTATTTTTGAAAATTTGCCACTGAATGATTGGCTCCGTTACCGAGCCGCTAATTCCAGTGAGAAATTGTAAAAAATGGTCTTCTCTTGGCCTGTAAATGGACACTGACTAAAGAAAACTAATTTTCTTGACCATTAAACGTCAAAACCACCTCTTAAAAACGATTTTCCTAAATTCCAGTTATAAACTTACAAAAAACAATCTTCTCTTGGCCAGCAAATTCACTGAGCAAAAATTTCAACTTGCTTGAAAACTCTTGGCAACTTAAAGGCTTAATTCAAAATAACATCTCAGAGTATTTGTCTTTTTACTTGATCGATGATGGATGAATGAAATCTGTCACTCGGTATACGACGTCATACTGAATTACGCCACCTGTAGGCTGGCGTCACAATCATAATTCGCAATGAATGACGTAGCTAGGTCCGTAATTAAAGGTACATATTCACATCAGAATGCTGGAAAATAAAATTGTCAAAATTCTACGCTTTTAGAAGCTTAGGCCGTGTTCACGCTGGAGAGTTAATCGGGAATAACGCCATACCTACGCTGGGTAAGTCTCTAGTGAGAACACGGCCTTAGATTGTGTGGCTAGATGTAATGAAACGAAATAAATCTTAACATATGATGATTTCTTTATGTAAAAATTAATATAACTTTTTAAGATTTGAAATTGATTGACAGATGCCCCTATTTTAATTTCACAAGTAAAAAACTATGTTAATTTATACGGAATGCAATCATCATTTGTGAAGATTTATTTCGTTTCGTTACATTGCTGTACACAATTTATGTTTCGAAATGTATGCAATTTAAATAATTTTATCTTAGAGCATTTTGGTGCGAATGTGCACCTTTAAGTTATTAAAGTCTGCCAGGTTGTACGAATTGTACGTATGTGTTTAATATATAATACATATTCTATTGAATATTTTGAAAATAATTTGACGTATGACAGCAACAGCCAGTCGAATTAGTTGCAACATATTGAGCATCTTAGCGGTATAGTTACCATGGAATTGGGATTTTAGGATTCAAAGTATATAAATCGATCCCAACACGCGCAAAAGATGGGTGGGGCTTAGCTAGACATGGGCGGGCATAGCTAAAAGCGGATTCATCCACTCGCTTCAATCGAAAAGGGAACCGGCTTCATGGTTTAAATAAAATAAGAATACTGGACACACAATATCCAATGTCCGTTTGAGTAGAATTGGTATACATCGACGTTTCAAGTGGACATTGGCGCTCACATCTGCCAACCGCGCAGAAGCAATATTTAATTGGATATTTACGTTCACTTTTTCAGCTTTTCCCCAGACAACATACAGTAGACCTGGAGATATCTTTGAGAGTATGAAATCTGTTTTACAATAGCCAACTACACACGATCAACATGAAAAATGCCTATTGACACACCCATTTGGCCATCGATTTGAGGATCAATAGTCAGTTACTGTACAGTAAAACTCATAAATAAAAATCACGTGTTTCCATACTAAGACAGTAACGTGTTATTTAGTACAATATTTACCGCGATGTCAGAAATATTCTGTTGAATATTTTGAACATAATTGGATTTAAAGACGTTGCTGCAACGTCTTCCAATCCAATCTTCTTCTTCTTTTCGTTCGCTGATCATACCGCCAGTCCTGTAAGTGACTATCGACATGATCATAATCCAATTACGCTCAAAATTTTCAATTGTACGTTTCACGTTTTTTCTGTGCTGTACTCTAGTAGATAGTGGCAAGCAATTTGGTCGCACCAACATCGATTGTAGACATTGCCGCCGTAAAATCGATAATTTAAACAATTAAAAATTCAAACGTTCTACAATTATCATAATAGCCCGCTGTAAACTAAATATACAAATATTATCCTAACACCGCATGACATGCATTATTTACCCACCAATGCGTGACTATAGGCGCACACATTGATTATTAGACGCTCCATACAGCCATAGCTGAATTTACAACCTTGCGTAATTGGATATTGATGCAATCTCACATCGTACTACCTGTCAATGATCGGGACAAAGCTCAATGGATAGATCCGAGCTGTCACTCAAGTATATGGCGTATTAATAAATTGCATCACATTTAGGCTGACGTCACAATCAAAACACGTATTGAATGACGTATTTAAGTTCGTTATAACGGTGGCTAGTCCGTCAATTGCACGAACTGTAGGCTATATCGTTATTATTTAATAAACAGTCTATTGAATATTTTGAAGCGAATTTGACTTGCCGCTGTCGCTTCCATAGGCAGTAACATCGCCCAGTCAGATAAGTTTCAAAATATTCAACATGTTACCTGTATAATCACCTTAAAGTTGGGATTCTGAGAATTCAATGATTCAAAGTATATAAATCGACCGCCAGCACGCGCAAAAGCATAGGTGGTCCTTAGCTAGAAATGGGAGGGGCATAGCTAGAAATGGATCCGTCTGTGGACCACTGGATCTGCCAAATTGATTCATGGCCCCTCCCTCATTTAATAGTGGTCATAATGGGCCTTTCCTGTTTATCCGCCAATCATATGACGTCATAGTCAACCACGCGACGTGTAGGGCACGTCATAATCAATGACGTCATGAATCACTTAGATAAGTACGCCACGAACACAATAATGGAAAACGGACTACGTATTGCTGTACGAATTGTGTGACTTTGCATTATTACTGTATTCTGCCGCTGTAGTAGTAGAAACATTCTACAGCTGCAATCAGTCCTTCTTCGCCTTTGCCCACTGTGTCATGTTCTCAGCCGAAATCCTTAGCTTCCTCAGGTCCATTCTTGACTTGCGTGTACCGAGTCCTGCTTTCTTGAGGTCACCTCGTAGCACAATTAGCAGATTTATGCAATGACGTCCTCTCCTGGATTTGGATTTGCTGGCTCCAAGTATGGCGAATTCCAAGGCTCTCTGTGCTGGTGTCTCGTATGGCATCCTTAGAACATGGCCAAGCATGGACCATCTTTGTCGGGCGACTTTTACAGACAGCGGCGACGTATTGCACATCTGGCATAGCGCATCATTGGAAACTATGCTGTCTCTGGCCATCTGTGTCCAGTGATGGTGCGTAGGCGTAGGTGTTTGCGGTGGCAAACATCGAGTTTGTCTATCGCTGCCTTTGGAGCTGCCCAGCTGTTACAGTTAGCCTATAAAGCATCAAGGATACGCTGGCCGCATCGTATAAACGTAGTCTTTTTATCCAGGGCATCTTTGATCTATCAATTCATAGCATCCAGAAGGACTGGAAAGCTATGTTCCCCGTGACGCAGCGCGCAGCAATGTCAGCAGTACTGCAAATCAGTGAGCCCAGGATTGTATCTTTCGTCCATGGTTCGCCGCCACGAAGTGTATCGTCATTTTCTTCAGTTTCATGCTTTTTAAATAGGTATATGTGGGTGAACTCTGTTTTGGATTCATTCATAACGAGATTCTTAATTTTTAATTTGCTTGTAACTATTGGTAGAAGCATGGCTTTACTATTTAATAAAATTCTGTTGAATATTTTGAAACTAATTTGGCTGGACGCTGTTACTGCCATATGTTTAAATATTCAACAGCTTACCTATACACTTTTCAGGAAATTGATAGTGAGGAAGTTAGGTCATCGATCGATCCCAGCACTAGCGAGGTGTGGGTGGGGATTAGCTAAAGATGAGTGGGACATAGCTAAAACTGGAAAAGTCCATTGGATATTACTTACAAACATACAGTTTCTAACATGTAGCTAACACGCGTGACTCATCACATCGGGAAATGTCCGTAAAACATTGGCGGTTATTGGCAATTATCTGGTGCACACAACACCAAGGTAGTTTTGGAGTGATGTGAGCGAAGAGCAATAGACTCTTCCTAAGATACAACGTACATTCAAACCGGCTAAAGCTGAAAACAAGCTTTTTGGCACACAAGATTGGTGGTCGTCTGTCTGTCTGCCTGCCTGCCCAGAGCTGTATCTAATAAACTGCTGATCCGATTAGGCACAGAAATTAGTACAACAAAGGAACTTGCTGTGCAGGATGCTTTCCAGATCTGGATACCAAAAACTGTATTCGGATCAGAGTACATTCTGGACCTGCGGATGTCTCGGAAACTTCTGCGGTGATTTGGCTAAAATTTAAGACAGGAAATGGTGTAACCATACACTATGGCCGTGTTCTGACAAGAGACTTACTCCTGAATAACGCCATACTTCAGTATGGCGTTATTCCGGATTAAGTCTCTAGTGAGAACACGGCCTAAGAATCTGCAATTTTGGACGCGATCCAAATAAACGTCCGGGAAAACGGAAAGAATCCGGATCGTCAGAAAAAATCCGGAAACATTTTACAACAAGACAAAAGGGGAGTGCTAGGGTCTGCAATCTATGGTTATCTTGCTTTACAAAGGGAATTGGCTACTAGCTTCTATGGGTAAAATAATGCTTACTTTTATCACATCTTTACCGCAGTCGATATGGCAACTTCTTTAAGGCAAGCTGATTTTCAAATATTCAACTGGTATCATAGTGCGACACTGGAATTCAGCAGCGTACCACGGAAATATTTTAGCTAAACGTCGTTGATACCGGCGGAAACCATGACTGACAATCTAATGCAGAAATCCAGTTTTATCTATGCCCAACCCACGCTGGAATCGACCGATCTCTGTATTCTCAGAATCTCAATTTCCAGTAAAACTATGCAGGTAAAACTGTTTAATATTTTGAAACTAATTTGATTGGGTGCTGTTGCTGTCTATGGCAGCAACAGCACTCAGTCAAATTAGTTTCCCAAATATTCAACAACATGTTTATTAAACAGCAAAGTCATACAATTCGTACAACGTGTCGGACTATTAAATGCTTAACATGGAACAAATAGAGTCATTCATAACGTAGTTATTATGACGTCACCCTACATGTCACTTATTTAGACGCCATATGATTGACTGAGAAACTGGATTAATGAATTGTCTTCGGAGTAATCGGCAGCAATTTACCAGTAGCAAGCTGATCGCGTTATATCGATGACTATATGGAGAATATTATCTGTACTGTCCACAGAACGGTTTCAGTTTAGCGTACGTACATGGCTGACGCCGCTAACTGGCGCCAAATTATGTAAAATGGGCTTAAATGGTTGCGCCCATTATCGCCACGTAAAGGATGTTTAGATGTTATGCTCAAATTATTCCAATTTATTTCTGCTATTTAACTAATCGTAGTAGTTCTAGTACTATATGATGTTACTGTAACGTGCCAACATCGAATTTGCGCCGTTGCCAACGGAACAGGGACCAAGATCGAATTTGATATCGGCGCACCCGTTGGCCAACGATGCAAGGGACCAATATCGAATTTGATGTCGCGTGCTCGTTGACCAACGGCGCTGGGGACAAATATCAAACATGATAACAATATCAAATTACATACGTTTCTTATTCCCTGTTCGTCTGCCTAAAGGTGTCTAATCAGGCTTTACATAATGTTGTATCGCAGTGGCGGTGGAGGATAGTTACAGAAGGTTCCGGAATTTTTAGAAGTGAATGCGAACTTTAAGGGTTTCTAAAAATAAAATTGTTAAAATTGGGACTCGTGTTTTCTAATTCAATTTCGCAACTTAAAAAATTATAGTAATTTATATGGATTGAAATCGTCATATGTTAAGATCGAGTTCGTATTCATTACATATGGGCAGGCAGCCTAAACCTCTAAAAGCATACAATTTAACAGTTTTATTGTCTAGCATTCCGGTGTGAATATTCACCTTTTTCTTTTAGGTGTGAATTTGAATTAGGGGTACTTGTGTCTCTAATTCAATTTCACAACTAACAGAATTATATTAATTTAATACAATTTAAGCCTTTAAATGGATACAATTTCAAAAAATTTATTTTCAAGCATTTTGGTGTGAATATGCACAAATTCGATATTGGCGCGTTACACTACCATTCAACAGCATTTAGTTTCTGTTTGAAATTGAAACTGAACAATTCCCACAATTCTTTTCCCGCAAACATTATAGAGGATATTATCGCGGATGATGGAACCACAAGCACGTGAGGGTTCCATTTCTAGCTATGCACCCCCATTTTTAACTAAGTCCCTCCCAGTTTTACTACTGGTTGGATCGATTTATATACTTGAATTCTCTGAATCCTATTTTCTAGGTAACTATAACGGTAAGCTGTTGACTATTATGAAATTGATTTGACTGGGTGCTGTTGATGCTCAGTAAAATTAGTTTCAACAATGTTTATTAAATTGCAAATCCATAAAATGCATACAATTTGTGCACATGGCGGACTTTTCTAGCTTCAAGACAGCGTTGTTATGATTGTGGCGTCAGCCTTCATGTGACGTAATTTATTATGACGTCATATACTTGTGTGACAGATCAGACCCTTCCATTATAGAGACGACATATTGTAAAAATGGGACACGATGGTCGTCGAGGATAGCTAATCCTCGAGTCCCATCATGCCCCATATTTACAATATGAATCACACGCGGTCACGAACTACGTTGGTGTTCTCTGAGAAACGGCTGTGAAGTCTGCACTACACTTTATTTTTGCGTTTTTAAGATTTGTGTACTTTCTAATTTTCATATTCTACCCTATTAACCTGTCGTGTATATAATTAGGCCGTGATTTAACTAGGGAGTTAGTCCTGAATAACGCCATAAGTCATATATATTCCTGATTAAGGCCGTGTTCTCACTGGAGAGTTAATCGGGAATAACGCCATACCTCAGTATTGCGCTACGCCGGTTAAGTCTCTAGTGAGAACACGGCCTTAGTCTCTAGTGAGAACACGGTCTTAGTATCTAGTGAGAACGCAGACGAAGAATCGATGTTCCAATGCTAGTAGTAGTATAATTGCCACACTATAAGCATTTATGCACATAAATCTGTATACAAAATTTCGATCAAAAAACTATTGTCTCTTCAATCATTTAATCGTCAATTCTCTTCAGGAAAATTTCAATTTTCTCATAGAAAATGTCCATTTGCAAAAAAAATTATCACTGGACTTACTGGATCGGTTATCGAGCCAGTTATTCCATTCGTAAATTTACAACTTGAACTTGGTCTCCAAATTGACATTCTCCAAGACCACTGCAGAAGCCACCGTTAGCCAGTTTGGGTGTTACAAGTTTAATAAAGGCATAGTCTTAACACGTATCATCTTTCAATCCTGCCAACGCTCGTGATAGATTATAACACGGAAACCATTAATTGTCCTAAAATTTGAAATCGATAAACCGTAAAGAATTCTTTTTTAAATTCATAACCCACACAATCATTTGTGAAACTTGTGGAAGTCTATGCGTGTGTTTATGCGTGTGGGTATGGCAGGTGGGGCATAACAATATATTAACAAATAAACACAATATTTAACCAACAATAACAAATTTCTTTTAATTTTAAATTTTAATTTATTAAATATTTTGGCAGTTTTTAGGTATAGATTATTACATCTATAACATCGTCGGAATGTCCACTAGGATTTAATACAATAGCGGCATCTGCTATGTCAGTATGTCACTCCAGTATCTGACGTCATAATTAAAGGACCTTTCCAGTTTATCCATCCATCATATGACGTCATAATCAACTATTTGACGCGGAGGATGACGTCATAATCAATTACAGCATGAATGACTCGATTTAGTCTGTCTTAAACGTTTAATATTCCGACACGTTGTACGAATTGTATTCCTTTACTATTTAATAAACATTCTGTTAAATATTTTGAAACTAATTTGACTGGGCGCTGTTGCTGCCATAGGAAGCAACAGCGCCCAGTCAAATTAGTTTCAAAATATTAAGCATGTTACCTGTATTATTTTCTGGAAATCGATAGTCAGGGAGTTCAGGGATCGATCCCAAAAACGATCGAGGTGTGGGTGGAGCTTAGCTACAGATGGGTAGGGCATAGCTAAAACTGGAAAGATATATTATTTCATATGGTGGCTGATGCCACAATCACGTCGACGTACTATAACTCTGTCAGGAAGCGGGAAGCGTCCGTCAAGTTAATAAATTGTATGTCTGATAAATTTCCAATTTCATAAATATTCTGTTGAATATTTTGAAATTAATTTGACCGCGTGCTGTTGCTGCCTTGTGCAGCAACATGCCATAGTCAATGGGGTTTCAAAATATCCAACAGCTTACCTGTATAGTTACCTTGAAATTAGAATTCTGGGAATTCAGGCTTCAAAGTATATAAATCGATCCCAACACGCGCCAAGCGTGGGTGGAGCTTAGCTGGAAATGGGCGGGTCATAGCTAGAAATGGATCCCTCGATATGGGTAACCCTTTTACTGCTCGCGCCAAATAACAATCTGTCATAGAGTATGAACGGTTAAACTAGGGTGCACCTTGAGAACGGTGTTATCGTGAGTGGTGTTGCTGTCACGGCCGAATATCGGAATTGCGCCGTTATTAAAACGGCGCAGGACCAATATTGCCCTTCATTTTGGATATTGACTCGTCCCTTGTTCAACGGCGCAGGACCAATATCCAATCTCATATTTGCACCAATATCCAACTGATATCGGTGCAAGCACCAATATACAAATGATATTGGCGCAAGGAACAATATGCAAATGATATCGGTGCAAGGACCACCAACCAAATTAAATTGGTGCAAGGACCAGAATGCAAATGGCAACACCGCAAGGACCAATATCCAAATGATAACGGGAGCGGGTATTTTAAATGAGATCAGTTGTTGATTCCATTCATGCGAGTTAAACTACGCCCACATCTACACGGTTTAATTAACAGTATGGTCAGTCGCAGAAGAGTTTTTATGTTTTAAGTAATTTCATAACCACCTCCAATATATAATAAAAACAGACGGTCAGGGTATGCGCGGGATATTGGCTGCCTGCTAGCATCAAAACACTGTAAACGTGTAGCATAAATTGTACACGCACATGACTTATTACGTGCGATTATTGCTCGGCCACTTGTCGTTATCATTTGGATATTTGTCCTGTCGCCGATATCATTTGGTTGGTGGCCCTTGCACCGATAGCATATGGATATGCAAAAAGTAGATTAGATATCGGTCCTGTGCCGTTGACCAACCGGCGTGCCGATATTAAAACGTATATTTGTCATGCGCAGTTTGGTAAACGGCGGTGGAGCAATTAGGATATTGGCAGCTACACTGCTACATGGAGGGACAGCTTTTAGCAACATCGTTTCCAAAGTGAACATCAGATTCCCATTATATAGAAATGGTTAAATGCAGACTGGGAATTTAGCAGTAAAATAGATAGTTAACCTTTTGGACAAGAAAGGCCGAATTCTAACTCATTTACAAGTTCATAAATACTCCTTTAAATAATTTGAAACTAACTAATTTGACTCGGAATTGATCAATCCAGTTTGTCAGTCAATTATATGGCGTCTTAATTAACTACGTCACATGTAGGCTGAAGTCATAATCAATTACGTTCTGAATGATGCTTAATCGTTATACGAATTGTATGTCTTTACTATTTAATAAACATTTTGTTGAATATTTTGAAACTAATTTGGTTGGGCGCCTATGGCAGCAACAGCACCCAGTCAAATTAGCTTAAGAATATTCAACAGCTTAACAGTATGGTTTTCTGGAAATTGAGATTCAGAGAGCGCAGGGATCGATTGATCCCAATACGGGAAGCGTGGGTTGATCTTAGTTAGAGATGGGCGTAGCATAGCTAAAACTGGCTTCCTCCATTGTTGATGCATATGTCAGAAACATGTTCCGGTCTAATTACTTATAAAAATATGCAACAACTAACCTGTATCGTTACCTTGAAATTGAGATTATCGGAAATCAGATTCCAAATGAGTTAAGCATTAACTAAAATTACAATTAAAATAATCGCTACGGTACCTATGTTTTTTTAATTTTCATTATTTTAAAATTACTTTTATTAAATGAATTCTTTACTTGTTAAATGAGGCCCTAGTTTAAACTTCCGATTTAGGCCTATTAATGTAGTAAAATCAAGTTAGTTTAATATAATATTAGAATTGTTAACCCACATATACCGTGTCAGCATCAGAAAACTTGAAATACGAAAATTCAATTTATATATATTTAAATATTAATTTAATTTTTAACATAGATATTTTTATTTTGGCAAGATTACAAATTAAAAATGATATTTGAGAACCCTCTTTGCAAATTAAAATGAATGTTTATAACTTTTCTTTACAATTATAATCGTGTTATAAACTTCGACATTTTGCACCAAATAAATATTTAAATAAACATAAAACGCACAACCCTAAATGAGTACACGATTATGTTCATATGTATTATATAATTAAAAATGATTATATTTTATGTTATTTCTGGTTTTATTTTGAAAGTCAAGTCCTTGAATCACTGCTAAAGAAAGCAGCATTAGCTTAAGACATACTTTCAAAATTCGTGCAAACTTCTGCTAGATCTATAGGCTATTTCTTAAAAGCCCGGATTCACATTCGAATGCTTGACAAAAAAATTGTGAAAATTGTATACTTTTATAGAGGCCTATACACTCAATGTAATGAAACGAAATAAATCTTAGCAAATGATGATTTCATTCGGTATAAATTAATACAATTTTTAGTTGTGAAGTTTTATTAGGGATACGTTTCGTTACATTGTGGTACATATTCTAAGCATCTAATAGTAGGGCCATGCAATTTTAACAATTTTCGTTTTAAACATTCTCATGTAAATGTGAGGCCCTTAAATCTTTAATGGCTAAACTTTCTCAGGAAAATCAATTTGCAGGCCAAGAGAAGACTATTTTTGAAAATTTACCAATGGAATGACTGGCTCGATTATCGAGCCAGTCATTCCAGTGGTAAATTTCCAAACATAACATTCTCTTTGCCTGCGAGTGCACATTCCCAAAGCCCACTATAGAGGCCGGTTTTCGCCGGCATTGTCATTTCTAGTTGGTACTTATTTCATTTCGATTTCATAACAACAAATGTTGTCCCATTCTGACCTCGGTGTTGCTGCAAGCAGTCGCTGATTAAAACAATTCTATGTCAATATGAACAAGTGCTAGGCCTACGTGTAATAATTGCGATTTATATTACAACTCAGAAATAACACGTACCCAAAACAAAATAATATATAGTGTTGAATATTTTGAACATAATTGGATTGGAAAACATTGCTGCCCTAATCAACTTATGTTCAAAAAATTCAACAGAACATTTCTTACTAACATGTTTGTCTTTGTTTAGGAAATATTACAACTTATTTATGAGTCGTACTATAGGTAGCATTGTCAGAAATGTCTTATTTGACCGACAGACAGACTCATACTAATTGCGACTGGTAAATAATTTGAAATGGATAAATGTAGTCAAGTCACTGTTCATTGAACATTGTACGTTGATTAGAAAGATAAATTAAATAATTATTTGTTTTCATATATAATCTCTTGCAGTCTATAATATAAATTATTTATTTAATGTAATTAATTTTATGTTTACTTCTATGAGAAATTGTTACTTTTTCTGGAGTGTTTTCCATCTTATCTTGGCCACGTTGTAAACCCGCAGGCTCGGATATAGTTCCTGTATTTCTCCATTTCTAAAACAGTCAAAGAGGCTGGTAAAGACGCTAACGCCGATACCGGACTAGAAAATGCACTACGTCCCGTCCTTAGGGCGTCTGGAAGAACTCCCGACGACGGTCGCAACGACGCTAGTGACGACGAAAAATGTAAGTTAGGTTTTAGAGAAGCACAGTTGTTTAAAAGTCCATTCGAATAAACTGTTGAGTAACTGCTAGTCGAAGACGAATGTTCTGAATCTGATTTCGTGGGTGTGTGATTGTTGGTTGACGCTTTGGAATTGCTAATGTCTTTTGTCGAGGCTGTTCCTATAATGTTGTCTATGGAGAATGCAGTTTTAGACCCACTTGTAGGTGGTGTCGTGATGCTGGTACTAGTCATGGTTAGTGGTGGGGAATGCTCTGGAGACAGTGTTGCCGGTATAACGACGGGGTGTGACCGTTGTTGTGCGGCTAGAGACGATAGAACATTGGAAGTGAAGAATGACATCGGTGGCAGTGGCGTCCTGGATATATGCTCGTTTGATGCTGCGTGGAAGCCCAGACCGGTATGCTGTATGAAGGGCAGGTGTGGTGCCAATGTGGTCACGTACGGGTAGTGTTGGTGGTGTTGATGCGGGTGCAGGCTGGTATGATGGGTGCCTGCGTATGCCGGGTGGCTGGCTGGGTGCGGGATCAGACCGTGTTGGTAGAGGTATGCGTCTGGACTGGTAAAGAACGCAGCTGAAGTTTGAGCCATAAATTCTGCATGTGACGTTCTCTTGAATCGTTTTCGTCGTCGAAGGAAGCTGCCATTATCAAACATATCATCACTAGCCGGATCCAGAGTCCAGTAGTTACCCTTCCCAGGGTTCCCCGGCTCTCGGGGGATTTTGATAAAGCAATCGTTCAGGGACAGGTTATGACGTATACTGTTCTGCCACGCGGGAAACTTTTCTCGATAATACGGGAATCGACTAATGATAAACTCACAGATGCCACTCAAAGTCAGTCTCTTGTGAGGGGACTGAAGAATCGACATAGAGATTAGAGCGATGTAAGAATACGGCGGTTTCACTAAATTGTTCTTCCCAGATTTCTGCATCTCACCAGTACCTGGAGATGATTTCTCTGATTCATCACCGTTCCCGGGTGAGCACTCTCCTTCCGGTGACACTACTCCGTCATAATCCTGTTCTTTACTATGGTTTTCTGGACTCTCACTGACCGGTTGTATGTCTTCTAAAACCGTTGGAAATTCTTCTGAACCTACTGAGTCGATATCATCTTCATCTTGATCGTCATAATTGTGCATATCTGCTTCGTCTAGTGACCCACAGTCTGGAATTCCAGTGTTATGATCCACTGCTTCCTGGCGTGGTGGAGTCGGGAAAGTCACATTTGTAAACTGATTATTGGTGTGGTTGTACTGTTCCTCCCCTCTTTGAGGTGACGGGGAGGGGGAATCGTAGCTGCGCCCGTGTACCAAATCTCGAGGAATGTCCGGTGAGGCAAGTTTCAACGACGATCTGTCACTATGACAACGTGGGAGATAGCAACTGGCTAGATTGTTTGTTAATCCAGTGCCGCGATGATGCGGCTGGTCGTGGAGAGTGGCGACGGTACACTCCATTTCATATCTCATATTCAAGTGTTAGTTCACTGACAGAAACAGACATACGTCTGCGAATGACTGTCTCATAATTATTCACAAATGATACAAGCTCATCACTGTTAATTTGCTATTCTATGCAATCATCACTTAGCTAGTTTTCGTAACCGTATATGTATATCCTATATTGCATGTAGTAATAATATTATTATTAATTTTAACCTCTAACTTTCAGCTAACGTATATTCAAAATCTCGGTAAAATATCAGCAAAGTATTAGTAACACAATAATTTGACTTTCCACCAAGTATTCTGAAACAGAGTCCGATAGCGTCTGATAACAACACTGGCGCGTGAACGATCTTATGATCAGGTCAAACGCTTGTCTGTTAAACAGCCTCTCTACATCCTAGGACCACCCACTCGGCGGGATATTCGTACGCCGCTTGGCCAATCGGAGCGCTTAGTTCGAGCCAGCCTTGGCGCGAGCGACTGTCATTCATTCCTAGTGAGGAGTGGAGTAGTGAGAAACTTCGCTTTCTTTAGCACTAAGCGTTATTCTCGAAACTCGATAATTTTAAGATCCTAAGATTGGATTTGCCGTAAGATAATGTCTCCATTTCATTCATGTTCTTTCCTTCTTTTCTCTCTATGATTGGTATTTTATTTCTCGCTATATCTAGAAGCTTTGGCCAATTTCAGTGAAAGTTGTTGTTTCTGTAATAATGCTCGATACGTTAATCATTCGCCTCGTGACACGAGTCTTGTAGTTGTCGCGTAAATCTGCTAATAAGGATCATATTCCTTTCAAGACAAACCATTGATTTTAACAGACTTTTTCTCATCGAAATACCCGCACTTTTATGCTCGACGGCGTACCAAAGATCAATAATGTTTGCCCCAACTCGTACCTTTTTAATCGTGTTAATCAAATAATAATAATAATAATAATAATAATAATAATAATAATAATTATTATTATTATTATTATTATTATTATTATTATTATTATTATTATTATTATTTTATTATTATTAGGCCTATTATTATTATTATTATTATTATTATTATTATTATTATTATTATTATTATTATTATTATTATTATTATTATTATTATTATTATTATGTGATTAACACGATTAAATAGGTACGAGTTATTATATTTTTTTAAAAGTCGCAATTTGGATATTGGTTCGTTACGGGATCGGATTATTATAACAGCACCGGTTTGTGTTGCGGTTGTTTTTATCAGCGCGTAGGCCTATACAGTATACAGCTAGCGGTTCAGTAAACTGCCATATCTCTTTGTTAGTCCGTCCGTATTACAGGCTGTATTTAAAAACAAACACTAATAAGATTTGTCTCAAATGTTAATACAACTATGTAACTTTGACGAGGATCCGGATAAAACAACCGGGATATGGACCGGATCCAATTTAGCTCACCGTTTAACGCAGGGAAGATGTTACCATACACTAGGATTTCACAACTTTGGGTGTGATCCCCACCGAAAAATCCGACAAAATCGGGTAAATCCGAAAAAATTCAGAATCCGTAGCAACCGATATTCTTCCGACCTTGATTTAGTTACATGTTTTTGTGCATCCGGTTAGTGTAACGCGCCAGTATCGACTTTGCACCGTTGGCCAAGGGCGCAAATTCAATACTGGCGCGTTACATTAGCATTCTATAGCCTATGCATGTCCATGAGACATTGGTACATATCTGTGCGTTATAATCACAACAACAACAACAACAACAACAACAAAAACAACAACCCCCATATGCGTGTAAGTAATTAAGGAAAACTCTGGGTGGGGTGTCGGATAAGCGTTTGATGGCCATTTTGTAAGTGCAGAAAACTACGGGTAACTTGCAAAGAAATATCAGTTCGTCATCAGGGGCCTTTTGCTGGGGCGGGTTTCTTACGACGTTATTAAAACTATTATACCATAAATCAGTAAGCGGCCACTGCTACACGCGGTGTGATAATCCTGAACGCAGGTGTCAAAACTTTCACCTCGTACAATTAAATATTAATCCACCTTTAGTAGGTTGTGATAGGCCACTATTAAGCGAAACAACAACACAGTTTAAACGCAAATGGCCCGCGAGTAATTATCATAGAGTTTTCTTAACGAGTAAATTCTCGTGTGATCCTATCATGGATCGTTTCTGAGAAAAACTCGATATGGATCAGATTAACTTTTTCAACTCTGAATTAACCCTTGCCATGAGCAATGATATAGTTACCTACTAAGCTAATTTTACAGTCCTACTAAAGGTCGATGCTGTATTAAACAGCAACAATTCTAATCAGTGGCATCGTTTCCAAGTTCAACGGCTACTACCACCCCGACACCACCACGGATAAAAATCTATAAAATACCTATATTTGAGCATAGCAGTAAATCGCCAATTAAAATAATGAGATTATTCTTCTTAAATGGAAATTATTTTCCGGATTAGTCTTATTCTATTGCATTTTCCTTCGAGTTTTGTGCATTTTTTGTGTGCAAATCCGACAACAATTAGGAAATAATAATAATAATATTGATCAATAGGCTAACAATAATGCCATTACTAAATTATCAGTTTCTATCAATGTACAGTTTTTCTATATGGTTAGGTCCCGATACCAATAAGTATTCCAATATTTGCAAGTAAATATGTCTTAAATGGCCAGGTTGTGGGTCCTCATTGGCATATGGGCCTGCGCCATTTACATACGGGCATGCCGATAGCAAATTGTCATATGGGTCAGCCAGCCCTGGTTACAAATGAGTGCGCCGATAACAAATTGTCATATGGGCCTGCGCCATTTACAAACGGTCACACCAATAATACATTGTCAGATGGGTCAGCGCCGTTTACTCAAATTGGTTATAGGCGTGTTGCATGTACACGCACGCACGCACGCACGCACGCACGCACGCACGCACGCACGCACGCACGCACGCACGCACGCACGCACGCACGCACGCACGCACGCACGCACGCACTCACGCACTCACGCACGCACGCACGCACGCACGCACGCACGCACGCACGCACGCACGCACGCACGCACGCACGCACGCACGCACGCACGCACGCACGCACGCACGCACGCACGCACGCACTCACTCACTCACTCACTCACGCACGCACGCACGCACGCACGCACGCACGCACGCACGCAGGCACGCAGGCACGCAGGCACGCAGGCACGCAGGCACGCAGGCACGCAGGCACGCAGGCACGCAGGCACGCACGCACGCACGCACGCACGCACGCACGCACGTGTGTTCACAGTAAACACTGATTTGTAGTTGAATGTAATCCTGGACTAAATATTTTGATAGCTTAGTTCATTTACACATTTTTGGGTTTGCATCCTTAAAAACGTAATCTTGATACTGATTCTAGTCCCCAATCAGGAAAACTGATTGCAGCTGAATGAAGGTTTTACTTCTTAAAATCGCAGGAAACAGACACTCGCCACCATCATCATCAATGTGGCTGTAACACACCAAAATCGATTTTATCTCATGGCGTTGGTCAATGGGGCAAAATAGATATTGCGCATTACAATTCCGGCAAAAACTAAATAAATGACCGTTTATCTGGCGGCATCTGCTCCTTAAGCAAACATATCATCATCATCCTCGTCATCGTCATCATTAGCGGCAACGGCAACGGCAGCGGCAGCGGCAGCATCATCTATTCCTTAGCCGTGTTTGCATTATGTTTAGACACCTTTCGCCATATGTGTAATACACTGGAAGAGAGGATAATTAGATTAGAATTCTTTTAGTTTGGCTAATGTTTCTGAATTTTGTGGATTGGTGGGTAAGTCTTGCCATAAGCGCCTTGTGCTTGGGAATAAGGAACATCTTAAGATTTCCAAGAAAGTGACCAAACATTAATCCTGGATATTGTGTTGCTATCCTCACAGCCAGTGGAATCACTTTGCACAGTTCGAAAAGGGCTTGGTTTTGGGATTAGGCTGTGTGGTCATAGTAAAGCATTACTGAAACATGTATAGTATCGTATATAGGTTCATCTGCACTTTTATGGGAATTCTAGAGCCCTGAATTCACAGCCTGCAAAACCACGGAGTACTGAGCCCAATAATCTTCTCTTCGTTGAATTTTCTTCGCCCCGATGGTACCTTGGTCTCATTTGTTTATGGCAGGTTTCATGTGTGATCTCGGTTCTTAACATTCATGAAGAAGTGTGTGGCTTTCAGCGATTCTGCTTCTATTGCAGAACAGGTTATCAATAGACCTATTCACCATCCATAAACTCAACATCATCTACATAATCCATCTCGAGTAGTATGTTTGAATGGTTTTGTCTAGTCGAATGTTGTCAAGCAGATTATAGAGATGCAGCGAGGTAACAGATAAAGAGCCCTGGTGATAAACCATCTCCTTGCGGTCATCCAGATGACGTGCCGAAGTTTACAGAAAGCGTTGATTTGGTGCGAACGGTTAATTTTGTGTTTGTCGGTAGACATCTCATTACGAGCATATAGAGTTTGTCATCATCAACTGAATTGATGGGCTCTTGATGTTATCGAAATTCTACGTGACATGTCAATTCCCATCTTATAGAAGTGCCAGCGCTTTGATAGAACCATCAATGTCACCTTTGCCCAGACTATGTCAATCCAACTGTGTCCTCTTTTAAAACCGCTCTGTCAGTTTCTCGTACATCATGTTGAAGAGGGGTTCGGTGGTTTCTTGATCTTAGCTCCTTGATCTAATCCAGACCATTATCATTTATTATGTTTTGGAGTGGAATCGAGGTTTTTATTTATTCTTCATATTCGCTATCTCTAGAACTATCTCCTTATCGGGCGAGTCCAGTTATTGCTAGGTGCTATGCAATGATAATTCCTTTTGTATCTAATTATAGTATTTCCGAAAAAAGACAATTGTTGATATTGATTCTAGTCCCCAATATCAAATTCTAACCGGGCCATTAGAGCAGAAGACCAACATACAATATTAGAATCAATATCCGGTACCTCAAATATGCATCGTTAACAACTCATTCCTATAAACGACCATGTAATTTGATATTTACCAGAGAAATATCACAGGAGTGCTCTATGATTGAATTGC
Source organism: Chaetoderma sp. LZ-2023a (assembly GCA_034401795.1). Classification (NCBI taxonomy): domain Eukaryota; kingdom Metazoa; phylum Mollusca; class Caudofoveata; order Chaetodermatida; family Chaetodermatidae; genus Chaetoderma; species Chaetoderma sp. LZ-2023a. The sequence continues at coordinate 84,396,011 of CM067369.1, read as the reverse complement.
TTACACCCCTCTGTATTTGATATTAGCGCAAACCGTATATATGAGCGTCGCACCATTTACTAAAATACTATTAATATTCAGTGTTATTTTGATCCACGCGTCGTTGGCCAAATGCAATTGTTAAACAATTGGACAAAATGAATTTGGTGCAGTACATTGATGCTCGCTTTGGGCGATGGCATGCCATAGACTGTAGAAATTTGCAACATTGAGCTATTAATTACGAATATTTATGAGGTCTGTATGGTGCCGTGATGTTGTGGTGGGAGTAGTGGTTTATTCGCTTTCGTGGGCACTATACGGTGGCCGTAGTTGTGTTGTTGGTGGTGAGGTTTCATGATCTTTTATCTGTTATAGCAGAGAACAGAGTTCATTCTTGCCGCATATTCTATATGTAAATGACGACGACGACGACAACGACGCCGACGACTTAATGGAGGAATCCAATCTGTGACGTCATAAAATTATCTGACGTCATAATCAATAGAGGAATCTAATCTGCCAGTCAAGTACATGACGTCACAATTAATTACGTCACATATCGGATGACGTCACAATCAAATACGTCATGAATGATGTCCGTTAGGAACTCTTAATAATCCGTCATGTGTACGAATTGTATATATTTACTTCTTAATAGGCATTCCGTTGAATATTTCGAAACTAGTTCGACTGAACGCTGTTACTGCCATAGGCAGCAACAGTGCCCAGACAAATTAGTTAAAAAATATTCAATAGCTTAAAGTTTACCGTGATATCTGAATTCTTGGAATTCAGGGTTCCATCGATCGCAATACTGTCAAAAGCGTGGGTGGAGCTTCGTTACAGATGGGCGTGGCATAGCTAAAAATGTATTCATCCATCACTTCAGTAGTTAGATGACGTCACAATCAAAACGACATAGCCCCGTCACGAAGCTCGGAGTTTAGCTATTCTACAGGATATAATGGCCTTATATTTGCATATTTAGTATTACCATACAAAAATAAATATTGTTATTGTTTCCATAAACAGACCTACTTTCTAATTCCGTATTTCATTTGAAATACATTTATATTATTCCAGTTGCTGACTACCCAACTTCCTGTCCAACTAATTAAAATTGGATGTCGTAGCGTGGAGATTTTAACCCCCATGATATCCCTTTGGTCAGTACGGAACAACGTAATTAGACATCGTAAAGCTTTGAACCCTGAATTTGAAGGCCAAAAGAAGACGATTTTAAACAAATTTACCACTGGAATGACTGGCCAACCATTCCAGTGGTACATTTTCAAAAATAGTCTTCTCTTGTCCTGAAAATGGACATTTTATAAGTCAATATTTAAATTTTGTGACCACATTTAGTCATTAAAGGGTTACAGAGTCAAAGACACGTAAATTGCACCTACGATTAAACCAACCTTTTTATCGCGCATCAATATCCGGTGTCCTATACTTGCATTGTACTTACAGGAATTAGAAACGGAGTAGTGTTTGTAGTGTTAGATCGTCTTTAGTCGAGTCGCGTTGTTTGTTGACAAGGGTATTGAGATTGGGTGAAGCCTCCGCCCTTAACGCGTAGCCTCCCCTACTGCGGTTTTTAGTGTTTGAAGCGACGTAATGTCAGCTAACAAGTTGTTTTGAAGGCGCTAATTTAACTAATTGTCGCAGCGCAATAATCGGGTTTGTTGGCCTTTAGGGAGTAAACAAACCGCCTGTTAGTAACGTAATCTGGGCAACTAAGATTGTTTAACTTCTATCTGATACTTTTATCGATGGCGGATTTGACATGGAGATTTAGTGACGTTGTTGTCGCTAATGTAATCAGGTTATCTCCCGAGATTGTACGCTGAAGAGGATGTAGATGAACAAGGCAACATAGATGACGCCAACGAGAGGAGAGAGAGAGAGAGATAGAGAGAGAGAGAGAGAGAGAGAGGGAGGGAGAGAGAGAGAGAGAGAGAGAGAGAGAGAGAGAGAGGAGAGAGAGAGAGAGAGAGAGGGAGAGAGAGAGAGGGAGAGAGAGAGAGATAGAGAGGTAGATAGAGAGAGGATGGGTAGAGAGAGAGAGGGAGAGAGAGAGAGAGAGAGAGAGACAGAGAGAGAGAGAGAGAAGGGATAGGTACAAGATGGGGGGAGTAGCGTTGGAGAGACAGCGATTATGATGGAGAAAGTGATGGAGTCAATGGACAGGAGAGATATAGAGAAAAGGTGGAGGAGGTGATCAGATTGACAGTATTATTTCGTAATTTCGGTATAGCTATGGAGACTCGGAAGGCGATTCACAAACAGGAAGCCCACGTATTTATTAATATAATAAGTCCTTATAGAGATTTAAGCAGTGGTTTTAATGATAAAAAAATCAGAAACCGTTGACTATCTTCATAGGGCTTTCCACGTATCTTATAGGCCTATACATTGTTTAGCAGGGTAGTTCTCTAATTGACCTTTCCAGTGTATCCATCCATTATATGACGCCATAATAAACTATGTGACGTGTTGGATGACGGCATAATCGCCACGTCATGACTGATTCGATTTAGTCTGTCTTAAACACTTAATAGTTCCTGCCAGTCAAATTAGTCTCAAAATATTCAACAGTTTACCTGTATACTTTTCTATAGTCAGGGAGTTCAGAGATCGATCGATCCCAACACGAGCGTGGTAGAGCTTAGCTGGAGATGGGCGGGGCATAGCTAAGATTTAAAAGGTCCATAGGTTGCAAGTCTCTATTGAAGAGCGTTCATTGACAGATGTGTATTTCGCTTGTTAAATGTAGGCAAACACCGCCTTACAGTCGCATTTACGAGGCTAAAAAACCTCGTGAAATTGTACAGGATCTCCGTCAATATTTACTCTGGTAATGAAATTCGCTTACTGTAGTGATTATATATCTGATCCCGATCGTTTTCCGAGATGAATTGCCAGTTTTTATTTCGCACATTCTTGTACGATAGTGACTAGGGTGGGTCTTTTAAGAATGTGCTCGGTGGAAGTCGTTACTCGGAGAGAGCAACACCTTCACGGATCATCATAGTGCCAATTGATGAAAGCCTGCTTTATATACGCAGTAATTAAACAATGCATCTTTGAGTGGCAGTATTATAAATGTCATATTCCCAATAAAAATTCTATGCTTCAGTCTTTAACCCCAATTCATCATCTCCCACATCTATAGACTGTCATCAAAATTGAATAGGATATGAAAATATGGCTATACAGGCTAGATACTCACGAACAACATATCTTCTATAGATACGGGAACAGTTACTGTACGATTGTGGATAGGGGTTAGGACAAAAACGCCATTTAGCCCGGTAGTTGTGGGCAAATATTGGTCGAATCAAAAGTGTATAATATCGCTAATGGATTAAGCTATAGAGCATAATGCGGATAAATGTTATTGGCTCCCGCTTGCATGATTCACCATCATACATTTTGCATGGTATCGACGGGAAATGAATACTTCTTTATATTTGAAACAGATTTTTATATTCTTTTTAAAATTTAATTCTTTGTTTTTTTGTCAAATATAAATATCTATAGTCTTTGGTTTAAGATACCCACTTAAACTGGTGGTAATATTTTTTGAAACGATATTCCATGAGATTTTGTTAGGTTTTTATGTGTACCATTTTCGATATATAAACATTTAAATGTGTATTATTTCCACAGTGTGAAATAAATAATTATAATGGACGTAAATCGTCCGTCTAACGATGATGTAAAGAACGAGTAAGGCAGATGACACCACTCAACAACCACCTCTTGATTAGAATTAGAATTAGAATTAGAATTGGAATAAAGATTTAGATTTAGATATAGATTACAATTTAAAATTAAAATCAGAATTAGATATTAAAAATAAAATTAGAAATAGAAATAGAAATAGAAATAGAAATAGCAATAAAATTAAAATTAAAATTAAAATTAAAATTAAAATTAAAATTAAAATTACAATTAAAATTAAAAGTACAGTAGGAATAAAGCTCATAAATAATTTAACATGTTTCCAAAACAGAAACGTGTTATTTAGTAAGAAATGTTCTGTTGAATATTTTGAATATAATTGTTTGGAAGACAGTACTGAATTTGTTAACAATACCTTCGAATTCAATTGCGTTCAAATTACTCATAAGTACGTTTATTTTGTTTCTGAGCAACACGTAAGGCTCTGCTAGTCTGTTGTATGGCACAAACCCTCACCCTAACCCTCCAATAATCTATTGTTTCTTTAATACACGTTGCATTGACCATCGCTATATTGGAATGAGCTGCGATAAACATATTGACGTCATGTGTACGGAGGACTCGCACAGAAATATTGACGTCATGTGTACGGAGGACTCGCACCGAAATATTGACGTCATGTGTACGGCGGACTCGCGCAGACATATTGACGTCATGTGTACGGAGGACTCGCACCGAAATATTGACGTCATGTGTACGGAGGACTCGCACCGAAATATTGACGTCATGTGTACGGAGGACTCGCACCGAAATATTGACGTCATGTGTACGGAGGACTCGCGCCGAAATATTGACGTCACGTGTACGGAGGACTCGCACTGAAATATTGACGTCATGTGTACGGAGGACTCGCACCGAAATATTGACGTCACGTGTATGGAGGACTCGCACTGAAATATTGACGTCATGTGTACGGGGGACTCACACAGAAATATTGACGTCATGTGTACGGAGGACTCGCACCGAAATATTGACGTCACGTGTACGGAGGACTCGCACCGAAATATTGACGTCACGTGTACCGAGGACTCGCACTGAAATATTGACGTCATGTGTACGGAGGACTCACACAGAAATATTGACGTCATGTGTACGGAGGACTCACACAGAAATATTGACGTCATGTGTACGGAGGACTCGCACTGAAATATTGACGTCATGTGTACGGAGGACTCGCACATAAATATTGGCTATAAAAGTATTTATGTTTAGTAGATATTCTCCTAGCTCGCTCAAAATACAGGAATCCGCTTCTAGATTTGACAATTTTCCTAAGAAAAACTTCCCGGCAGACACTCCGAAAATATGGGAGTTTGATACGTACGCCTCCCCGACTGTCCTACATCGAGGCTCCTCAATTTTTATTTTTGCACGCGTACAACACAAGACTGTTGAGTCTCGAAGCCCGATCACGAATCATTTACACAAATTCTTGCAACGTGTAGCAAAATACATTGGTTATATTATTTCATCGAAAAACAGAATAATGCTTGCATTTGTGCATAGTCAATATTCACGCACTCACCGAATCTAGCCTTAGGCGATTTCTAGCTTAAATGAACAAATAGAATACCGATTTCGCCCAATTAGTTGAAAGTCTTCAAACGACGACGCCATCTCCTTAGCTTCATTTCAACTTCATTAACGTAAAGGCGAGAATTTTTAAAGTTTTAATTCCGAGTTACAGAATCTTCTCTCTGTTTTCAGGGGATATACATATGAATGTGAGTTGCTGAATATTAAATAAAATAACAATTTGACTAAATGTCGCTGGTGCCTCAAGGATCAGCGAAATTTGTTAAAGACATTTTTTACGGATAGAATCACTATATGCAATGCATTCACTATGGCTAAATACAGTTTACACCCTGCCGTATTATGTAGGATACAAACGGTTGCTTGGCCCAAACCAGCGCTTGAAAGGGAAACAGATTTATCCCAGGACAAAGAAAATATTTAGATATCAAAGTAGGATGTTGAATAAAGAAAGTTTGTCGATTTGAAAAGTGGGAGAAATTGTCAAATAAACTAATAATAAAAGAACATTTTAGAGTCGGTAGAGATAACAAGGGCTTACTAGCCACGGATAAAGCGCTGACAATGGGCGAGTATAAATATTATTATGTCTTAATCTCTCCATCCTGGTAATGTCCTGGTGGTGTCGGTTTTTTGTTGTTGTCATGGAAATTGCTCCAGGCGGTTCTTTAAGAGCCCGCTTATAGATGCGTGTTTGTCACTCGACAGTAGCCGGAGTGGGCTATTCTTGCCTGACTGTGTCCGTGTTAATTATATGTATTTTACTTATTAACCATGGTATACAATCCCCATGGATCTTATATCAAAACATGTGCTGTTCTATTTTATTCCTCCTCGTTGTTGTTGTTGTTGTTGTTGTTGTTGTTGCTGTTGCTGTTGCTGTTGCTGTTGCTGTTGCTGTTGCTGTTGCTGTTGCTGTTGCTGTTGCTGTTGCTGCTGCTGCTGCTGCTGCTGCTGCTGCTGCTGTTGCTGCTGCTGCTGCTGCTGTTGTTGTTGTTGTTGTTGTTGTTGTTCTTGCCTACATATTCCGTTTTCTAAAGAAATTCACACCACTAATCCATTAACTTATACTTGGTTTAAACGTGATTTATTTGTTCAGATGGAAGCACGATAAGACTTAGATTAACTTATACTTAGGTTGCGAAGCCACTGATAAATCTTGCTTTCTAGCCCTGACACTGCGGACAGCATTGTATTCTAATAAATCCTACATATGAAACGATATTGACAAAATCTATAAAAAAAATCTTGAAGTACTCAAATAATGGCCTACAATACCGCATATTGCTTATTGTCATCGCAGTTGTCATTATCAATGGCTGTAGGAAATCCACGTGTGTGCATCCCTCTACCACGTAGACTGTCTTTGACAATAGTTAGCGCACGGCAACAAAAACTGTGCTATTTGTATACAGAAACCATAATCTGGATGGACATGGGATAACTACAGGTGCGCTGTATTGAATATTTCAAGCAAACATTTAATAAAGAACAAAAACAATTGTGTCATAAAAAAAGAAGAATACAGAAAGCAAATTAACGTCCGCAAAGAGCAGCTGCGTATACAAGAGGAATGCGGCGCGAGTCTCTAATCGTACTGTCTCTAACAATAGCTTTTAAATCAATATTTTCTCTGATCTTCTGGGAAAAAAACTTACACGTTTGTTAACAATTTAACACTCATATCAGCCAAAAAAGCTTCAGCAGTGGTCTTGAGAAATGTCAATCTGCAGACCAAAAGAGGATTATTTTTGAAAATTTACCACTGGAATGACTGGCTCGATAACCGAGCCAGTCATTTCAGTGGTAAATTTTCAAAAATAGTCTTCTTTTGGTCTGCAAATGGGCATTTTCTATGAGAGAATTGAAATTTTCTTGAGTAAATTTTAAAGGGTCAATTTATGAAAACGAGAGTGTGAAGAGAGCGGTTATGGTGCGAGTCAGTATGCGTACATAATCTGTAGCTAAATTATAATAGGCATAATAAACTTAGTTCCCATGCTTATTTTGGGAAATTTAAATTAACTGAATGTTGTTGCTACCAGCTATTTTCAGCCACTTAAATTTTATAACAGCTACCCGTTTTCATTGTTTTCTATTTTAAAACGTGCATTGTTACGCTTCTATAAATAAATAAATAAATAAGGGTTAATTTTTTAGAAAAATAAAAGTTGTACGCCCACCCTGAACGACAATGAGTATGCTATGCACACGACTCAGTCGGAATCTCACCGGGAGTCAGCTAATTTCTACGAGAACAGAAACGTATGTTTTCCGCCACTGCGCATGTCTCTTTAACCCGGGAATAAAATATACAACATTACGATTGTGTGATTTTGTATGCATAGTACAAAGCATCTTTGCATCAAAGGCTATGCTATGCTATGCTGACCTATGTTTGATGATATTGTTTCTGACTGAAGGCTGCAACCTGGTCAGATAATCTTCATACGCAACGTGACTTCCACAAGGGTGGCAGCAACAGCTCCCAGTCGAATTAGCTTCAAAATATTAAACATAATGTTTGTTAAATAGTAAGGTCATACAATTCGTACACCTTGAGAGACTAAAGCCGTGTTCTCACTAGAGACTTAACCGGCGTATTGCAATACTGAGGGGAGAACACGACTTAATAAGCGTTTATTACAAACCAAATCACGCCATTCATTGATTATGACGTCAGTATACATGTGTCGGAGGGAGTTAATTATGATGGCATATGATTGATCGATAAACTGGATTCCTCGATTCAAATGAAGTGTTCTTCAATAACAGGTAACTCTACTTTTTTTCTTTTTTTCTTTCTTTTTTGCAGATACGCCTACTTGTTGGAAGCGTGAGAAATGATTTGGATCGAACCAGCTCTATGATATGAAAGCTAAAATCCAACTAGACGAGGCAAAATGCAAATGGAATAAATCTATTCCTCGAAAACACAATTGAACACAATCATCTCCAAAAAAATTCTACAAATCCAAAAACTCGGTATAAGAAGACTTAGGTCGTATTCTCACTGGAGACTTAACCGATGTAGCCCAATACTGAGGTATGGCGTTATTCCCGATTAACTCTCCAGTGAGAACACGGCTTTAGGGCGTGTTCTCATTGGAGAGTTAATCGGGAATAACGCCATACCTCAGTATTGTATTACACCCGTTAAGTCTCTAGTGAGAACACGGCCTAAAATATTCCACAAAGCGAATATGGCGACGTGCGAAGTCATACCATTTCAGCACAACGGGGCATGGCGCAAGTGGAGTGCGGAACTCTCCATACTAGCAGAGAAATGATCAATTGACATGTGCCAAAAAGGTTAATTTGTATCAAGATTCCTCTAAGTACAAGTTTTAAGGTCAACGAATGAGGCAGACAGCGTAACGCCACTATTTTATTGTTTTCCTAACTTACTTTTTCGGAACTAATTGATGCAATCAAGCAAACATTGTACTGGAGAAAAGAAGTGAATGTAAAATATGTTATTGCTGAATGACATGATTAAGCATTTATGATATGCTTGCACAGATGTAAGTACATTCTTGGAAATTCGAATTTGACGGAGGCCACCGTCTCAGAAAACTAAAGAAGGACAATGATGGAAAGAACAAAACACAAACCAACTAATCACTAATCAATCGGCAAATATGGTCTCGGCAAGAAACCTCAAAGGACCATAAAGAAGAGATTGAGATAATATCTGAACAACATCAGCATAATAGACCTTTCCCACATTGACCTATCTTGAGAAGATACCGTCCCACAATGCATGACCCACACAACTACTGGCTGATAACTTCGCTGGGCGACGATCGAAGATTATTACTTTACAATTACGCTCAGATAGAACGCAATTTAAGCAGTTTATAATAAGAAGAACTAAGTTCGCAATATTATTGAAGTAATGCATCACTGGAAAGCTAAGCCAATTTTCTATATATTTCTCTATTATTTTTATATTTTTATAAAATTTTATCCAGTTAATTGTAATTTTAAAAAACCTCATATTGTCCAATTGATTGACTGAATCTGGGTATAATGGTGTATATTATATAGGCGTATAACTCAGTGAGAACCCTATACAAATATAAAAAATAATACATTAATATTTAGGGAATTGGATTCCAACGATATATGATTTCAACAATATTGCAATTTTAGTTTATCACAGGAGCGGTTTTGATTTTACCAGCCAGCAGCGTGCTCGGAGCGTTAATTTAGGGGAATCCCGGCGTAATGACGTCAATGTGGGAAAGGTGTATCCACAGATAACAAAGTACCTGCAGTTCAAATAGAAACGCAAAATACGTTTTCGTCATATGATCGACCCACTCCATCGGAAACGCATCCAAAGCCAAGAAGAACGTTACTGCAACAGACTCAATTGAATGGCCAACTGAATTTAGAGCGTGTTATGCATCGAAAAGTAAAACTCAAGTTGGGTAAAAATTAAAGCCAGACCATCAGGGTGGCCACATGGCGAGTCTTATCAGCAACACGGTTCACACTTTTTTTAAATTATAAATGACATCTACAGACATATGTCTAGAACACCCATGCAGATGACTTATATGGTCACTGCTTTCTTCGGCTATATTAGTAGAAACATCCTACAGGGAAACAAATTCTTCTTCACTTTTTGCCACTGTATTTTGTCCTCAGCCCAAATCCAAAGCTTCCTCCTGATCTGTCTGTACCGGGTGCTATTTTCTTTATGTCACCACGCAGCATTCTTAACATATTTATGCAATGAGTCGACGTCATCTCCTGTCTTTATATTGGCTGATATGTTTTCTGGCATCATTAGCACATGCCCTAATATGGGCACATCGGCAATTTATTAAACAATCTTGTATAGCACTTCGTTGGAAACTATGCCTTCTGGTCATCGATGTCCAATTAATGTGCGGAGATATTTGCGGTGGCAGATATCAAGTTTGTACATACAGCTTTAATTGCTTAGTTGAAGAATCGGTTTTGAGATAATGTTACTTGCATATTTGAATAGGTCATTGCTCAGGCCATCAGATCTGGATGCGCATTCATTTCCCAGGGATGTGAGTCCCTTCTCAACTTTTGTTGTTTTATTTGGTGTTAGTAATGGCCCAGGGTCACCTTAAAACTGATGCAAACGTTCGTCACCATGTTCAGTGAACTATTCCTTGACCCATTCTCGAATTGCGTCAACATTGCCCTGGCCAGTCCCGATAAAATGTCCTTCAGATTAGTGTACAATGAGTGGTGGTATGCAGTTAGTAACTATAAGGGCTCGGGCTGCCGGAAACATTTTGTGACAGTCACCGGTGACAGTGATTTCACCTGCTAGGGGGTCTACTTGTCGAAAGATAACAGGAAGATCTTAAAGCGTCTGGTAGTTGTAATGTAAGCAGTCAAAGATGGACGACAGTGTCTATACCGGGTTGCCCCATTGTACAACACAGAAATGATGCCATGTGCATTGACGAACATAAAGCAAACAAGCAGGCCGAAGCTACGACCATGCAAATAATAGTATCCACTCTAGTAAAACTCAATGGTTCCTACTACAGAGTCAGATTGGCTCCCTTGCTTATGCTTAATCAGTACTACAATACATGAACAATGCTTGAAACTCTTGCCGAGATGAGCTTGCAAATTCAAAGCTCCAAGACACAGTTTAGTAACTTTGCTCATCAGGTTGGCATCCGCTCGACCCGGGTCACTGTGATATAGACAGCAATGAGTGAAATGACCACTTAGTCAAAGAATGGAGGAATCCAGTTTTAGCTATGCCTCGCTCATCTTTATCTAAGCTCCACCCACACTTCGCCCGTGTTGGGATCGATCGATCCCTGGCCCCCCTATCAATTTCCAGAAAACTATTCAGGTTAGCTCTGGAATATTTGGAAACTAATTTGACTGTGTGTTGTTGCTGCCTATGGCAGCATGTTTATTAAATAGTAAAGACATGCAATTCGTACACCAACGCTTAGTCCGTCATCAATTAAGCGTTCGTGACGAACTTATGGCTACGCCATTCAAGACGTATTTAATTATCATGTCAGCCTACACGTCACGTAGTTGATTATGGCGTCATATGATTGATGGATAAACTAGAATTCTTCAATGCGTAAAATGGATCAAATACAAAGAGGACTCCCATACCAAATGGGGTGGGGTGGGGTTGGTATAATGAACTTTGTGTAATACACGGTAAATAAATATGCTGATAGTTCTGAAATAGAGAATCTCTGATACAAATTGGAGAAAAAAGACGAAAACGAAGATAAATAGCTTCGTCGACCAAAGGTGATTGTTTACGCAGCTTTACTAATAGATATTGCAGAAATTGACTGGAATACCAGGAAAAACATTTAAGAGTTTGTTATGCGCTATGCACCGCGGTATAATGCTAAATGTATGTAAGCGCATCCTGTATGACATTCTTCTGCTCATTGTGGTAACTGCACGAGCGGTTGAAAGTTGTTGCTGTATTTGATAACAACACCATACAGCAATGCCATTTTAAATTATCGTGATAAATGAATCTAAGCGAACGCATTGTATGTGTTCAGAGGTACGCTGGTTAAGTGGCAGTCTTAAATGGCGCATATCGAGACAAAATGTATGCGTATATTATAAGAGAAAATATGGTGAGATTTTTCATCTTGATAGGTGCTAGGATCAACAGACATGTCAGAAGAGTTTTTCCACGGAGTGACAGAGGGGAATTTGTCTGGAAACACGCGCGTGCGTGTGTATGTGTTTATCTATGTGCGGGAACGGTTTGCAGTTAGACATTTCTAGATGATTTTCCTCGCTAGTTGGCGCAAAGCGATGTTACTGAGTAAATAATTATCTCAACCTTCTGGCAGATACCAACAGACCAAATCTGCGTGATTGACGGGGACAACTGCTTAGAAGATTGAGCGGAAAGTTTGCTCCTGCAGTACGCGGAAGATTTAACCCATTGACACTTACAGTGTATAGACCTGAAGCGACAAATTTCTGTTTGAGGTATGGAATAGTCTGTTGAATATTTTGAAACTAATTTGGCTGGAAGCTGTTGCTGCAACAGATTCCAGTCAAATTAGTTTCAGAATATACAACAGCCTTCATGTATAGTTGTCTAAGATTTAGATACTGGAATTTCAATGGTTAAACGGCTAAAGTCACGCGGTGATACACGTCAACTGGAACATAATCGTCATGGCATTTGAAATGATTCCATTCAAATAATATTTACTGGCTTTTAATATTTTTACAACTGCCTGCCTGCCTGCCTGCCTGCCTGCCTGCCTGCCTGCCTGCCTGCCTGCCTGCCTGCCTGCCTGCCTGCCTGCCTGCCTGTCGGTCGGTCGGTCCGGAGCTCTATCTAAAAACTACTAATCCAAGTTAGCTAAAATTTTCCACATAACGAAGGAACTTGCCGTGCAAGAGGGTTTCCAGACATTTCCCGGGATACGGATAAGAGAAGCCCGATCCGGATAGGATGACATTTTAGATCTATGGGTGGGGTTGGGGTGGGGTGGGGTGGGGCGGAGTGGTGGGGGAGTGCTGGTGGGTTTGGGGGGATATTGCGAGCCTCCTGATTGTTCTTGTTAACATTTGTCAAGATAACTGTTTTTCTATTTTGAAAAATATATATATTCTATTCTATATTTGAAAATTATATAACCTGAGCACTATGTCTGTGAGTATTTTGCAAATAATTATCATGATTATCCGATCATCAGTCAAATAGATTTCAAAATAGCAAACGTATCAAACAGCTTTCGTAATTAACGTTATGGAATACCGATTTGCTGAATGACGCTATGATGCCTAGAATAAGAATGGACCCTTCCAGTGCATCCATCAATAATATGAAGTTATAATCAACTACGTGATGTGTAGGCTGACGTCAAAACCATAGGCAGCAACAGCACCCATTCAAAATAGTCTCAAAATATTCAACATCTTACATGTATAATTTTCTGGACATTGGTAGTCAGGGAGTTCAGGGATCGATCGACCACAACACGGGAAAGGTGTGAGTGGAATTAGAGATGGGCGGGGCACACCTAAAACTGACTTGCTCCATGCTGGTTTGGATGTGATAGGGCGCTCGTGATGGTCGCATGGCTGAAAAGGGTTATTTCAATGAGACGAGTGAGAGGGCAGATTTCCCTAGCGGCTAGACAAACATCCCACTACTTTTGAAAGCGTCATGTCCTCTCCTCATTTATCTGACCGTTGGTGACGTTGAAAGTGAATGAAATAAATAAACCCTTCTTCCATCATGGAAATACCATGTTTACAGTCGCCGGAAGCGATATGGAGTGCGGGAGTACCGGGTGGTGGTAGACCGCAACTGGATAGATCACTTCGACGATTAAGTAATTACAAAAGCGAGCGAATCAATTCAAGCATATACATCCCCAAGCACACCAATCCACACCACCCCACCTTCAATACACATTCTGCAGTTGAAGTTCATTATGTTTCTCCCAGTTCCCACCTATCACACCCTGGGCGTTTTACAGCAATAAAGCTAAAGCGTTTGCTAATTGGTCACGCCCGTATTGGGCAAGAACCGAATGTCTCAATCTGCGTTAGGTGGTCAGATGGGATCAATTAGCCAATGCTATGCTGAATTAATTCCCTCAGAAAACCTAATTCCATTCAAAGGAAGAGTCTTGAATTTCTGAAAAATATTTTAGTGAGGTTTGTTACAGACAACCACAACTTAAGTCAAATCACCAATGCAGAATATTCAGGTGGGCTGGTAATATAATTAGTCTACGATATTTAGAGTTGAATTGGTTAATTACTAACGTTCGGCTTGTCGGCTCCACGCGACGGCAAACATTATCTCCAATACTTTCGGGACATTGGAGAAACTCGTCTAAGACAAAATTAACCCTTAAATGGTAAAGTATGCCGAAACCGCCCTCTGCGGTGGTCCTGATGAATGATTATTTGGAGGCCAAAAGAAGACGATTTTTGAAATGTTACTACTGTAATGACTGGTTCGTTGACCCAGCCAGTCATTACAGTGGTAAAATTTCAAAAATATACGCTTCGCTTGACCACCAAACAGGCATTCAACAAGCTAAAATTACAAATGCCTTGATAAATTGTGAGGATTAAATCGGCAAGACATACTTGTAATCGTCCTTAGCTAAGACTTAATTAGCGTCGCTTAATTAGAACCGGTTGCAAATTCACCCCCACCCCCTGTTACTGTATCCTATGGGAACTCAGCAACTGTACTGATGATGCGGGTGATAATTAATAGCTATTTACATGAATGAAGTACTGTACGACTGTCGCTGTAATCAGCGGGTTGCTAAAAGAGCTACCCTTCCCACCGCCATCAATAACATTATAATTGTAGTGCTGTAACGAACACATTTTAAATTTGCTCCATTAGCAAACGGTACAGGCCAAATAACCAATTAGAAATTTCAGCTCTGATTGGTCAACAACACAGCTGGTTGTGGGTGGGGTGTGTATGGGGTGGTGTGGTGGTGAGTGGGTGTGTGTATGTGGGTGTGGGTGGGGTGGGTGGGGAAAGGGATGTCGTATCAAGTGTGGTATTTGCCTCAGTATGGAATTATTTTTTTTTCTCTTTTCAAATCATTGTTATCAGTATCGTTTTGATTTTATTCATCTTCATCTCTATATTGCCACCATTAGACCTATTGTGATCATGTAGTCATTGTTGTCATTATCGGTTCAGTTTTCTTACAAAATTCCGCAAATCTGCTCAGTACGGGATCATCTTGGTGTTTACTCTACTACCTAAAGTAACATATTCACACCAAAATGGTAGGAAATAAAATTGATAAAATCGTATACATTTAGAAGCTCAAATTGTGTAACTCAATGTAATGAACGAAATAAATCCCAACATAAGCTGATTCATATTGTGTAAATTAAAATGTTTTTAGTTGTGAAGTTGAACTAGGATCTTATATCTCTAATTCAATTTTACAACTTGAAAAATTTATATTAATTTGTACCGGATGCAATAATCGTATTTTTAGGATTTATTTCGTTTTATTACAACTAGGCACATTATTTAAGCCTCTAAAACTACGCATTTTTAGCAATTTTAGTTCCAAGCATTTTGGTGTGAATAGTTAATGTTTCTTCATAAATCTTTACATTTGGTGTATCTTTACCTATGTCGGCGTGTTGCTCTACCCTTACAAGAGCCTATCCTATTCTGCCCTATTCGCGTATTATCTTGCCATAGATGAAGTTTCCTGAGTTTCGTGTCAATTGAACGTTCCATTTTATACATCTATCATATGACGTCATAATCAACTACGCGACGATTATTTGCTCATTGATTATGACATCCTGGGACGTAAGGGCGGCATGAACGCATACTTGGTGATAGACTAAGCGTTGTTGTACGTATTGTATGTCTTTACTATTTAATAAACTTGCTGTTGAATATTTTGAAAGTCAAATTAGCTTCAAAACATTCAACAGCTTACTTGTATACTTTTCTGGAAATCGATAGTTAGGAGGTTTATGGATCGATCGATCCCAACACGAACGAGGTGCGGGTGGAGCTTAGCTAGAGATTGGCGGGGCATAGCTAAAGCTGGAAAGGGCCATTAGCCAAACGGTGTCGCCTAAGTCTTTACTCAAAGGTATTTTCAGTAAACATAGCACATAATCCAAGATGGACGCCGACAAAATCCACCAATCAGCGTCATTTGACCAACCAGATCGATCGACCTGATGCTGATTCTAATGACTCAAATTCGTATTAAGACCCATGTGACACATAGTCAAAATCCTTCCATTAGCACAAGCGCAGTTTTGTTTGGTCGACGGCGGTCATGTTTTTTTCAAGCAGCAAAGTCCCATGAACGAATTATAATGGCGCTTAGTCCCTATTTATATTTGTAAAGATTCGACCTGATACCTTCAGATGCCCAGTGTGACACGGATTTTCGTCAAAACTATGTCCTCCACGACGATGCAGACAATCAGGTTCTCTCGAAAATACCTTGTCAATTCTTGCCATATAAGTAGTTTTCGGAGCTTCAAATCAATCAGCAAGATGTTTAAGATGTTTTTAAAAATAGCGTAAAAGAGCAAACTGACAAACCATCTTCGTTTTAGCAATCTATGCTATACGGATCTTTCATGACAAACGTAAATCAACTCGGTACAGTCCTTCTGGAGAAGAAGTTGTTTTAAAGGAAACGGCTGACTGTATACCACAAACAGATAACAGATGGTGGACAGTCGACCAGACAGACGGACGACTGATGGTCAACATTGACATAAATCCATTTGTCCTTCAGACGAGGAGAGCTAACAATTCCGATGGCAGCTGAATTTGTACTAACGCTTTGAACCTCGAATTCCCATAATCTTAATTTCAAGTAACTCTGAAGGTAAGTTGTTGAATATTTCGAAGCTAATTTAACAGAAACACATTGTTGCCATTTTGTATTTTATTTACTGGTCAGTTTTAACTGCTCCGCGGGGTGGTCAACAGCTGCTTAGAGCAGGCTTGGAAAATACGTGTCGGAATTAATCCATATTTGCCAGATTTATTGCACTTCTAATCTAAAATAAATATTTTGAGAGTAAAGGAAAAATAAAAATAACCCCGTTTATGATACGGTAGTAAAACGTTGTAACCGGCGGAACTTTGCAATATATTAAATGATAAACTTTCGCAGTCGGATCAAAAGTGCTAACATTGTTGACTTACACGGTTCCGAAGTGACCTCCCTGCTGCGGGACAATCTCCAATGTTTGTAGGAGCGACTGGTGGCCTCAGATGAGATATGAGCCTTGCCACGACCCTCACTATTAGCACGGAAAATGAACTTCGACCGAATATGTTCAAACGGACATAGAGCTACGATGCAAGAAGCTATTCATTCGAATGCCTGTTTCAAAACTAGATCAAATGAACCTATTCAAGGTTCTATCAATAAATTGTATACTGTGAAGTAGAGACCCTTCTCGTTGCTCTTAAATAACACTAGGACATTTCTCCTGGTTGATAAAGAGATTCTTACGTTGACGTTATCAGCTTACGGTAAACTATTATGTTATTATACTGGTCACCAATGTGTATATTTATAGTTGTGCTTTGATTGCCATAATAAACACACACCGATACCAGATGTTGACACGTTAATTCATTGTCATATTTATAACAGGGTAATGTAGTGTGTGGCCTAAGCCACATAATAATATGTGTATTGAGTAAACCGAAAATCCACTAGTCATTTCATCTTTTAGGTTCTCTCTCGTTTTTAATCATCCTAGATGACGTTCACCAGCACTGTTGCGCCACCCTCACAGCCTTGCTCTGTGTTATGAAGTTTGTAGAGTGCTGGGTTTTATATTAGACTGTGTGACCAGCGATGATTTGTAATGGTTCGCAGTTGTTTGCGGTGACATGCACCAAGTTTGTTCTAGTGCTTTTGGGGCTGCCAAGCAGTGACAATTTACCTTTCCAGAGTACCCACCCACCCATCATATGACGTCATAATAAACTGCGTGGTGTGTACAATGACATCATAATGAATGACGTCATGAATGACGTCATGAATGACGTCGATAAGTACGTCATGAACGCATATTTGATGACGGTCTATGGGCTGTTGTACAAATTGTTTGCTTTTACTATTTAATAAATATTCTGTTGAATAGTTTGAAACTAATTTGACTGGCCGCTGTTGCTGCCTATGGCAGCAACAGCACCCAGTCTAATTAGTTACACAATATTCAACAGCTTCCCTGTATAGTTTTCAGGAAATTGATAGCTAGGGCATTCGGGGATCGATCAATCCAAACACGGCGAGGTGTTGGTGGAGCTTAGCTAGTGATGGGCGGGGCATAGCTAAAAATGGAAAGGTCCATTGAATAGCATTATGGAAACACATCTAGCATCATATTGTTGCCTCTTGACGTTCATGGGGGTTTTTACGCCACGTATTCACAACTTTTAAAAGGATTTGAAGGCGATATTTCCTGCTACACAGCGAGTTTCAATGGCAGTAGAGTTGCAGCCAAGGGAACCCAGGATTCTGCTCTCTCTTACTCTTTCCCCACAGCACAGTGCCCAGATGACGGGTACTGTCATCGTTCATTTCTGTCGTGTCGGATAAGTTTATGTGAGTGAACTCTGTTCTGGCTTCATTCATGAAGAGGTTTGCAGCATTAAGTTGTCCTGCAGCTATTGGAATTAATGTAGCAAGATGACCCTTTTCCTCGTCTATAAAGTCAACATCATCTGCATACCCAATCTTTAGTGGCATGTCGATCATTGAGATTGGATGGTTTGGCCATGTAGAGTGTTCTCGAACAGATGATAGAGATGCGGCCAGGTAGCAAGTGTACAGCCCTGGCCATAAAGTATCACATGTTGGTAACCTTATTGATGTTTCAAACTGCAGGAAGCATTGATTTGATGCGAACATTTAGTTTTTGTGTTTGCCAATAAGAGTCTCACCAGGTGTAATTCGTCATCATCACAGTCAACGTGGTGGAGAAATTGAAGAAGCAGTAGGTTCTTGATAGTATCAAATGCATGTGACATGTCGATTCTCATCTTGTAATAGGTCCGCTGCTTTGATAGTACTATGATGTCAACATGCATTGTGCCCAGATTATGCCAGCGCAGCTACGTCCTCCCTTCAAACCACTCTGACAGTTTCCAGTAAATTTGTCAATATTATCTCTGATAGGAGATAATATTAGATTTGATAGAAATTCTCGGATGCTTCTCAAAAGCACTATTCACTCAGGCTGGATAGAGACCCGGATGGTTTCCTAGGCTTTTGGGGGTGCGATGAGTCCCGCTTCTCGAGATAGTGTTATCTGCATATTTAAAGAGTTTATGCATTTGCACGACCATTCGTTAGAGATTTTATAGCTTTCGAACTTCGGTTTCTGTCATTGGCTTTTGCAAGGGCCGGGGTTGGCTTTCAACTGTGGGTAGAGGTTAGTTTTTGTGTCGGTGAACTGATCTCTGAACCATTCCTTGATTATTTAAGCCTTTCCCTGGTCAAAGCCGATGAAGTGTCCATCAGAGTAATGTACAGCACGATGCTGTTGTGGACTGTCGACTTTTAATGCCTTGCTTGCTCTGAACATTTTCGATGATCATCGGTGACGTGATCTCGCTTATCAGTTCATCTGCTCTTTTGATGTCGGGTTATTTCAATTGTTCACCTATTCAGTGCATGCTCTTATTGCAATTCTCTTTTAGTTCAGTTTAGTATTCATTTCAACTACTTTGATAAATGCGTACTCACAGTGTTTTCTGTTGTTCAGACAACATTGTAACAAGTGGATCATCAAAGTAGGATTTCCTTTGGTTGGTAATCCTGTCTACATTGATGTTTAGCAACTGATGTATCCACCCATCTTAAGACGTTACCTAAGGCACCGTATGGTTTACAGTTGAAGTCAACCATGGCCATCTGCTCAATAATTGCTTCCTATACGATGCATGAATGACCTTGTCGATAGTTAGTTTTGAGAGATCATGACCTTGGATTGTATTTAGAGGGTGGCTTGTAGTTGACGCACATTTGATCACTCCATTAATCGGACACTCACTGGTTTGTGGTCAGAATTACCGTCTGTACCCCCATAGGATCGCGATATCGGAGTAACGATGACGTTAGCTTTCCCGAATGTACTGATAAAGGAGACCAAGTGAAGGTGCCATCTTTTCCGCATAGCAAAGGTTATTACAAGGTCTTAAAGACATGCAATACGATGAATGTCTCCAGGCACTGACCTAACAATCCTGGTTTACTGACGCCTACGCGAAGATCTCATAAATGTACACACACTACGTCTACACTGTAGATTAAGTCGAAATACTTCTATAGTAGACAACGGGGAACGTAAGTGTAGAACAAGATTTAAGTAGAGACACCAGTAAGCCTTTCTACAATCACAGGGTGATCTGGGGATCACACATCACTGGATTAGCTTACCAGACTCGGTTGTAACGCCAGCCTCTCTCAACGCATTGAAGTGAAAGTTGGCCAAGCTCTACAAGGAAACTATTTACACGACCAAAGTTTCGACTTTGTCCCGCCCGCCCACACCCAACGTCATGCCAGTTTAACCGTGACAAGAAGACGAAAAGCATGAAAATAATAAAGTCTTGTCATCGGCTAATTACGCTATGTGACAGAACACTCTCTCCATATTGAAGAAATGACACACATCATTCAAAGTGGAATAAAACTATTTATAAATCAGTTTAGATATTTTAGACGGTAAGTTAAACTTCAGATCAGTCGAAGTGCAAGATTTCGGAATCTAAACGAGCTAACAAATCTTGAAATATCCCAAATCGGAAATAGCTATGCGTAAGTGTGTCTGTTTACATCAATTGTATCATCACACCTGAATGGCACTGAGGACCCGAGTTTATAATGTAAAATTTTGTTTTGTGTTTATTGTGTAATAAGCTGGACCCGAGCAGAAATTAACAATTTGGTGTTTCTCCATTTGTGATAATAAATATATAAGTATGTCTGCTGGAGATCCGGGATGCCATGCCAATCTTCAGGCTATTATTGTAAGATGTCCGTCTGACGCAGCAAACGCAAGCCGAGAAATTGTCTTCTGATTTCAATTTGAATACAATCGTAATTAGGCCTATATAATACTTATTTCATTGTCACCTTTGAGCGGTGTAACCGGAAGTGCTGCAGGGCGAGGATAAGTCGAGCTAGTACAAGTTAGCAAGACGACGACAGAATCAGTACACTATAGTCAGTCCTGTTCTACCATCCCCGGCCAATCTTATGCTTCATGGTGTGTACTGTCTTGCCCATGCTGAATCGCAGTTCAATGACACAGACTCGTCCTAATAAAGAAGATGTGCGTATTGTTGGATGTACTCTTCATGAAAAGTGATGTATCGTATTTTCATTGGTCAATTACATTAATAGAGAGTTAATCTCCTAAGAAATTATGTGAATTCTCTCCCCAGAAGACTCCAACAAATAAAACGAGAAGAATAATATCCACGGGATTTATGGCAAGAACTGTTGCGCAGAGTACTTGGCTATTTCCACGGTAGACTGACGCTTTTTGAGCCACTTAGTGTCCAAATAGACGCTTTGACTAGCCAGTTTGATGAAGCCCTTTGACAGGATAACAATACTTAATTTCGGGGCAGCACGTCTATTTGCGCTCCCGGGTCTTCACATATTAAGGAGGTTTAATTAAAGATCACTCGACTTGTATACATTTCTATCACGAGGAAACCATCAAATCACACCAGACGCGCATCACCCTTTTCAAATTCGTTTACATCAACGGTCAACGCTTTGTGCCTACCAGCAATGCGCATGCCGCTGTTAGAGAGTGTATGTGTACGTGTCCCAAGATACTTTAGATTAAGAAGCGTTTTCTGCTAAATACAGGATGTTAATCTTTTCAAGAATGTCTGTATATGTTTATTCGATCTGCTGCTACTGCTGCTGCTGCTGCTGCTGCTGCTGCTGCTGCTGCTGCTGCTGCTGCTGCTGCTGCTGCTGCTGCTGCTGCTGCTGCTACTACTACTACTACTACTACTACTACTACTACTACTACTACTACTACTATATATACTACTACTACTACTACTACTACTACTACTACTACTACTACTACTACTACTACTACTACTACTACTACTACTACTACTACTACTACTACTACTACTACTACTACTACTACTACTACTGCCGCTGCTCCTCTCATGAGGTTTCGCTGTCCTATATACGAGCAAAAAATTCTTCCAGATAGTCAACGCTTTTATTTACCACTCACAAACCAGAAACTACACACTCTTTGTGATGTAATGAATATTTACTTGAGTATGGTGAAGCTAATTTGACGGGGAGTTGGTTGCTACTGCCTTTGGCAACAACATGTTATATTCACATTAATTCCTAAATAGTCTACCGCTTCACGGTATAGCTGTCTGGAAGCTGAGGAACTTGAATTCCCAGGTTAAAGCGTTAATAATGTTGTTGGCCCAATAAAATCTTCGTCTGCTGCTGGTTTATCGACGGTTATGAGCTCAGAGTTTCTATAATGTGTAAAAAATAGCATATATCAGTGACAGAGATGAAATAATTTATAAGTAATAATACAGTTTGAAAAATGGTTCGGAGGATCATATGGTTATATGGTTATATTGAAGCGCTCCTCTAGGATAGCAGCGTAGTTCCAAACGTTATGTCTAGATCTGAACAACCGTCTCTTTAAACCTTTAGTAAAATTGTTTCTCTAACTCTTAAAAGCGTTAATTAATTAAGAGAGGCAATTAAAAAGAAATCACCAAACTCATCCCAAACGAATTCCTTTTATCTTAACCACATAACTAAACCGGCGTGTTTTATTAGCCCTCAGGATGACAAACGGTTACGGCGATTCAGAGAAAACCCCTAACGTCACCTGTTTGTGCTATAACGTCATCTGTTTACGCTATAGCGTCATCTGTTTATGCGTGCTAATGAGTGTAATTAACATCTTAGCGCATTCTCACGTTCCTGGCGTGCAATTTGTCCAAACCTAAGATCTCGGTGTTTAGACAGTGGCTTTTGTAGGGGCCAATACATCACCGGGGAAACAGATGTTTTTGTGTAATTCTCGAACCCTCTTCCCGTTTATTTAAGAGCCCAGCAAAGAACATTTGTTTGTCGGTTCCAGATGCTTGGATTGTTGATGATCGTTTTTCGCCTCTCTTGACACCGAACAGCGACTATATTACGAAATCTGCGTGCCATGTGTGGAGCTGTCCACCATTGCGCTACTGCCGCTGTTGCAGATTTGTTTGTGACTAGGCTCAAGATGATTCCTAGCAGAAATTTTAAAACTGTGTCTGTTTTAAAAAAGGGTTATGAAAGCTGTTGAAGACAGCAACAGCCATTAGAAACACGTTCTAAATATGGAAGCATATTTATTACATTAAAGTGTTGCTGGATTTTACAAGCAATTGTTCAGCAACATAAGTGTATAGAAGCGTGCCAAATGTTGATGTCCATGTTGCCAAGTTGGCACCAGGTTCGCGCCACTGCTCCAGGGATAGCAATTCTATGAGTACCGAGACCAATATTACTCGAGACGCTGCGGTAGGCGGCGGAGCTCGCTGATTCCAAAACACTCATTCCTGAAATATTCTCCAATTTAAACAATTTTTCTTTGAATTTGTTCCTCACAAACACTAGAATCTTCAAAAGTTCCAAACTTGAACATTTTTCTGGACATACGCGCGCTCAGTTGTCAAAGGGACTACGTTGCACTCATTGTTCGTATTATCAGCTACATAACACATTTTAAACACAGTGAATTCGTTATATTAGAACCTACCACGGTATGGTGACCATAAGTTTGTGCACTTTGTGAGGGAGGGTCAGAAATGCGCCGAGGCTAGCATTTTAAATACCGAAATCGTTTTCAGGTTTTACCTTGTAGAACAACCCCTTTATTCTGTCGATCACCATATTGAAATGTGGTGTGCATTTGACGAAGAAACATTTATAAACACAATTATTTTTATTTTGAAAACGCAGCCTGTTGAGCAGATGTGTTCGTAAGACGGAATGCTCTCGATTGCATCCTCTTGTCTTCCACGCCTTGAACATAAACGATAGCCACATGCGACTTCAGGGGATAGCTTATGGTGAGGTCCTGATTGTGCACTCACGTGATGGGGTAGCATGGGTTTCTCCTACTACCAATGCCGCTGCTGGAGAACGGGCAGCATATGTGATGTCCCACCAACAATAAACAGTGATACATTTTCGTAATAATCTATCTCAATCAAAATTCTTTTCATAACATTGAATGCTCACAAAACCTTCAACGCAGCCTGCTTAATTTAACAATAAACGGCATTAAATCGATTGTCAGAGACATTTTCTGAGAAAACTCACGAACCCACGCACGCACGCACGCACGCACGCACGCACGCACGCACGCACACACACACACACGCGCGCGCACACTGTACATTAATGTATCTTAGAAAATGCATAAATGTCGTCTATAATAAATCTATTTTTAACCTTGTTTCCAGTTATTACCATTTATTATCAAATCTACCCAGACTCCTTTCGCATCTGTTATCTGTTTAAAATCACGTTTATGATACATGTTGCATAATTCGATCTTACGTTGTAATCAATCTCCTATTCAAATGTACCTTGATAACGTAGGTTACTGGCCAGGTACTTGGACAATAAAAGGCCGCACTGGCCCGGTATAGTCTCCGTATCGGCCTAATAACTTGCGTTATCAGGTTACCGTAAGTTTGAACATATCACACAGTTATTAATGCTGGACAGTAGTCCACTCGTTTTCATTTATGCCACTGTTCGTATGCTTAGTAGCACGCCAGTCAAACATTGAACAGAGCTCGGAAAACTCGTTAGCAGTATTTCTTGCTAAAATTTGGCACTAGTGTTAGACCAATCCTTCATAAAATGAGGAACGAAACGTGGGTGGATGCCATACTAGAATTTCAATTTGAAGGTCCCTTGTAAGGTCCCAGAGGTCCAAACAATGTCATAATCAGTGTCCGGGATTTATAATACTTTAGACCATATTTATTATATGTGTGCAGAAGAAATAAAATAACCAACATCTAATGCAGCCAGCATCTGTAATTATTAGGTAAACATTAAAAATTATACAGAACTATATGCATAGTTTGACAAAAATGTACGGTTCCTCGAGGCTTAATTTGAAATCCTGTTTAACATTTAACACTTTATCGAAGACTGTGACGTTTCATTATGCAATAAGCATGCATCGTGTGTTGTTGCAATGCTGTCATTGTTAGCGGTCTACAATCACCTTAGCCACGCCCGAATTGGACGGTTCTCTCTTCCCGACAGGAATGTCGCCGAGAACACGCGCTGGAGGTTCATACATCGTCCATTGGCAGTCGAGTTTCCAGTTGGACATTTTCGGCGAAACATTGCAATTTGGGTTATATACGCCTTTTTGCAGATTGGATAGCAGGATTATGTTCTATAGCCATGTCTGCTGGGTGCCACTCTGGCACTCTGGCACCACTGAGCATTTTCCTTTATCAGTAGAAATCCAAGATGGTGGACATTTACATCATTGCACGCGTTTTACTCAGTTAGATCTTGGTCATAGTTAATACAACTCTTAAATAATATACATCTAGCATGCTGATGGGCTGAATTACTTAGCCAGGAAATAGTTAGTTAGATTTGCTTACATGAAATTAAAGTAAAGAACAGGGTGGACATTCTGAATGTAACAAGCTTTTAAATATGTATGGATTTCAGAAACACATTTTGTTTTATGTTTTGAAAATATAATAATGCTATTTTTATGTTTGATAGATAGTAATGTTCAGCAATAAAACTTTTGCCAAGTGTCAAAATATACTCACAATCATGAACACTTGGACGGGAATGTAGAGACAGAGATGTCTTTAACGGCCACACCCACAAGAACAATAATCGTACAAATGCCTTTCCGTGTTACATACCGACGTTAAATCACCAAACTCGAACAGATTTCTTCATTATTTCCATCACTAACCATACTCTTGTGCAATGTCTTATAGGAACCTTCAGGGAGAGATGTCTTAAATCGTATTACCATTTCTTCACCAATAGTTGTAGCATTGTGAACATTCATTTTATCATCTATTGCAAATGTTGACCAATTAATCTGTCCGCAAATGATTGTATGTGTTTGAAACTCCTCCTAAATTTTGTTTCAGTCCTGAGAATCTAGCTTCCTCCTCATTTGCAACCAAAATTATCTATTATGTCTGCAATGGATGCAACCTTACGGCTATATTTCTATGATGTTTTTTCGCCACATGAAGAGAGTGGTAAAAATAAAAAGACGGAAATAAACCCGAGTTACCACTTCTCGTGATGGGGTAAGAACAAAGATATAGCAGGTTTGACGGACCAATCCATGAAGCTTAGACATTTTTTTTAAAGACTAGCAATGTTCCATAAGACATCATACAATTATTTTGTCATCTTTCATATAAAATTGTAGAGATCTTTTGGTATAGCGGCTTTCCTGTACTAATTTCACTAGCATAATTTGATATGTATGGATTTCAGAAACACATTTTGTTTTATGTTTTGAAAATATAATAATGCTATTTTTATGTTTGATAGATAGTAATGTTCAGCAATAAAATATTTGCCAAGTGTCAAAATATACTCACAATCATGAACACTTGGACGGGAATGTAGAGACAGAGATGTCTTTAACGGCCACACCCACAAGAACAATAATCGTACAAATGCCTTTCCGTGTTACATACCGACGTTAAATCACCAAACTCGAACAGATTTCTTCATTATTTCCATCACTAACCATACTCTTGTGCAATGTCTTATAGGAACCTTCAGGGAGAGATGTCTTAAATCGTATTACCATTTCTTCACCAATAGTTGTAGCATTGTGAACATTCATTTTATCATCTATTGCAAATGTTGACCAATTAATCTGTCCGCAAATGATTGTATGTGTTTGAAACTCCTCCTAAATTTTGTTTCAGTCCTGAGAATCTAGCTTCCTCCTCATTTGCAACCAAAATTATCTATTATGTCTGCAATGGATGCAACCTTACGGCTATATTTCTATGATGTTTTTTCGCCACATGAAGAGAGTGGTAAAAATAAAAAGACGGAAATAAACCCGAGTTACCACTTCTCGTGATGGGGTAAGAACAAAGATATAGCAGGTTTGACGGACCAATCCATGAAGCTTAGACATTTTTTTTAAAGACTAGCAGTGTTCCATAAGACATCATACAATTATTTTGTCATCTTTCATATAAAATTGTAGAGATCTTTTGGTATAGCGGCTTTCCTGTACTAATTTCACTAGCATAATTTGATATGTATGGATTTCAGAAACACATTTTGTTTTATGTTTTGAAAATATAATAATGCTATTTTTATGTTTGATAGATAGTAATGTTCAGCAATAACATATTTGCCAAGTGTCAAAATATACTCACAATCATGAACACTTGGACGGGAATGTAGAGACAGAGATGTCTTTAACGGCCACACCCACAAGAACAATAATCGTACAAATGCCTTTCTGTGTTACATACCGACGTTAAATCACCAAACTAAAATAATTCATTTTATCATCTACAAGACGTCCATTGCAAATGTTGACCAATTAATCTGTCCGCAAATGATTGTATGTGTTTGAAACTCCTCCTAAATTTTGTTTCAGTCCTGAGAATCTAGCTTCCTCCTCATTTGCAACCAAAATTATCTATTATGTCTGCAATTGATGCAACCTTACGGCTATATTTCTATGATGTTTTTTCGCCACATGAAGAGAGTGGTAAAAATAAAAAGACGGAAATAAACCCGAGTTACCACTTCTCGTGATGGGGTAAGAATAAAGATATAGCAGGTTTGACGGACCAATCCATGAAGCTTAGAAATTTGTTTTAAGACTAGCAATGTTCCATAAGACATCATACAATTATTTTGTCATCTTTCATATAAAATTGTAGAGATCTTTTGGCATAGCAGCTTTCCTGTTCTAATTCACTAGCATAATTTGATATGGTTGTCAACTTTCCTTATCTTTTTGATTGTTAATGTGTCTAGCTAGACCACACCATCACCACTATATCTAGTTTACTTTAATACATTTTTCTGTGACATCTGAGATGAGGGAAGGTGACAGTACTCAGTTAATATCTTTCACATGCACACTCTATTTTTCCAGTTAACCTTCCCTTTTGATTTCAATCTGACTGAAAACATGTATGTGGATATCTATTGTCATCATGTCTCTTTGTTTAGAGTGGTTTCTTTCCTCCAATATAATCACAACTGCTTCATTAATTTGATGGACGGAAAAAGTAGCAGTATTGGTGCTCAGACTATTTCGATGTAAGTGGGCATCATGAAGATCAGTGCTTGGTTAGAGGATATGCGGTGTCAACGTTGCGTGCTACAGGTCATAGAACAAGATCATTTCTCCTTGGTGGAGTTCGCCGACCTTATTGAGGACATGCCCGTTGATGCCTATCCTATTGCACCAGATGATGTCCTTAAAAGCATTGCTGTTGAGAGTTGTCTGCAGGGTGTGAATAATCGGAAAGCGGCCATGCTAGCCATGGATCAGGAACCATTTACTCTGCTGATGGCTCTAGATCTAGTAGAGTTTGCCGTATGCCAGCACCTCCGGGTATCGGACCACAGTTCTGAAACACGACCGCCCACACCATTATGTGAGCATGAGCTTTGCTCTCCTATCGTGATGCCTTCATCAACAGCGGCCTCTGCAATGACGCACAGCATGAGTCACGTTATATCGGCCATATCAAATGCAGATGCTGTTCATGATTTGTCAGTGATTCATCAACCACATGCCCTTTTTGTTGATCAGTTTCCGTCACAGCTGGCAAAACTTGTGTCAGTAAAGGAAGAGCCACCCGACTACAAGTCTATATCTTTGTTAGGGCCTGTCTTGCAGCAGTTTGAGTCATGCACCACATAAACGAACCAAACGTCCAGGCTACTGACACCTCAATCAGTGAAACAGCGTCTACCCGACATAGGCTCCATGTGTCACATTAACAGGCATGCAGAGATTGTCAACACCGAGCTGCAGCCACTTGGGTTGCCGTCAACAGCCGCATAGTCGACAGTCTAAACTCCTGGTTAACTCTAGATGGGTCTTTTAAACTGTTCATTGATTTAGTCTACTCTATTTTCCGTAAAACCGCAACCTCCAGTTTTCATAAGTAGCCTCTGCCGGTTTAAAAAAGTAACGGTTTGGGTCTCGCAAAAATAACATAACGGGGAAGAGTGTGGTGCGATGCACCACCATAATCTGAGCATAATCTGATCATTGGCGGGAACAGCCGGAAATGTCCGAGTGTTGTCGGTTACCAGGCAAGAAGCGTCTATAGAACCAGACTGATTCCTGCTGGCCACAATAAAGAACGTTATCGGCGACGTTCTGACCTTTAAGGTTAGTCATTGCGTATTGCTATATTCTGTTGTTATATTATATATTAAATTGTATACCCAAAAGCACCACAGAGTGATTCCAACTCTTGATTTTCTATACTGGATATAATGCTGTTCCATACACCATCTCTACAAACATGCTTCTCATCCCGGAAAATCTTCCCCATTTTCTCTCATCTCAAGACATCTCAAGGCAATTTCAGGCAATGTATCTGGCATACTGCACACACATATTCAGAATCATCTTCTCCACAGTGTGTAGGTGAAGGATCCAGTTACCCCCCTCGTTCTGCTCTAATGAATAACAGCATGATGTTCAACGAGATTATGAGGAATTCTATCAATAGCCGCCATGTTTGGTGCTACTGTGCCATTCCCAACATTTGCTCTAATTCATCCACTTAGAATAATAATGCAGACAAGGGTATCTTTTAAGGGGAAAGTTACTAACATTCTGAAAGCTCTGATTGTTTTTTACTTTACTGAGGCTTTCCTTTAGCCGAAATCATTTCATAACCGTACCAATGCAAGCCATGAAGGACAAAAGAGTGTGCATATTCCTTCTGGTCTTGGAATAAAACCATTCGAATTATTTAATGTATGGTACTACTTGATACAACTGCATATCTCCAATGACCAGTACATGGATGAATTTGTACAAACCTTTCTATAAAAATTAATGTTGTGAGGACAGTATCGA
The DNA here is from genome assembly GCA_034401795.1 of Chaetoderma sp. LZ-2023a. Lineage (NCBI taxonomy): Eukaryota > Metazoa > Mollusca > Caudofoveata > Chaetodermatida > Chaetodermatidae > Chaetoderma > Chaetoderma sp. LZ-2023a. The sequence continues at coordinate 84,366,062 of CM067369.1, read as the reverse complement.
GATGACTTGGTGAGGCATCTATTAATGGTCCAAATACATACTTGGTAGCTCTACCTGGAGAACCTTTTCCCCTTGCTTAATGCGTCATATAACCTGGCCATTCATATGTTGGTTCATCACTGGGTTTACACTCGATGACATCTACCTCAGATCTGCCTCGAGATCTACAAAAAGACTATCTTGAAGTTGTACTAAATACTTTTTGCTTAATTCAAAATGGCTGGCATTTTCTTTGGCTTTCGCTTTTTTTCATACTAAATGTTGAAATTTGTCATTGGAAGAATGGTAATAGACTATCTCACCCCTCTATCTTACAACGATTCTACGCAGTATGAAGCGTACTAGTGATTATGTGATGTGTCACACAACTTACATTAATTGATGTATTCAAAGCATACACTGTCACGGCTGAATTAGGCGAAGGAAACACTACCTTTCCTTATGATGACGACGACAACGACGACGACGATGACGACGACGAGGACGACACCACAACCATGCACATTGTGGACTTAGTTAGCTAGTCAATGTATTGGGATCTGTTATTCATTCACATATGCACTGCATGGTTAGTGGTGAAGATTTGGAAAAAGATATTGGATCATCTTTTAGCAACTCTATTTTCCAAATGATCATCAATTATTCTTTCAAATGGCGACCTTCACAGTATTAGGCATGCCCCACCCATCTCTAGCTAAGCTCCACCTGCACCTCGCATGTTGATTCCTGACATTGGATACCATAAAATGTCAGAGTTCAAATGCAGTTATTAAGCAATTCCAAAAAGGGCGAAACTGCCGCACAAGCACAGCCAACAATTCATAGTCTACACAGATAGTACCTTGAAAGAAAATTAAACTGTAATCTAAATAATACATATTATGAAAATAGGTTGCCTACTGTTGTAGTAAATCAAGACTATTTTTTCAATGTAAGCAGTTAATCTATAGAGATATGTAAATAGCATGTAAACTGTCATGCCACTGTATACACTTTATTATGTTTATACCCTTGTACCACTTGCATCTTCTGGGAGTAATAAATCTTGAATATTGAAAATAGGATTTTTTCTTTGCACGAAGTGTACCTGTGTCACACAAAATGAAGTTATTGTTTTGCATATATCGAGTTCCTAATTTCTATGTCCCACTGAGGCCAGGTTTTATCACCAGTCTATTACGACATTATGGTTAACTTCCCCAGTTCTTACTCTGGTACCCATTTATACTTCTGTGTGGAGATAAGCCTGAAGAAAGAGAGATTGCCAATATTTCCGATGAGGACCAACACCAACTGGCTGCCTAAACGAACCTAAATAGGTCCATAAAAGTTGTTCGAGTGGATAACAAATCTTGATAGTCTATCAACACTGACAATATCATATGAATAGACCAAGATCTATTGAAGCAGCCAAACAGGTATACATGTTTATAATTTGAATACCGTTTGCTGCCCTTTGAAGTACTTTAAACATACATTTTGGGGGTTTAGAAACGATATATGTGTTATGGAAAATTACTATAAAAGTTAGTACTGTATTTAATAATTATTTCAATTGTACGCTCTTTGGATTGTAGTATTGAATATGCTGGATAAGTAAATATTTTCATTTCATCTTATCGATTTGATGGGCTGATCTGAAATAATTTGTCAGGATTAATAATGTCGCGATTGTCGCAAAATTCTTTATGTACGCATGCACGTACTCACGTACCATTCATCGCATCCTCGCACGTACACTCTCACGCAATCACGCAATCAGGCACGCACTCACGCAACCATGCACCCACGCATCCACGCACGCACGCACGCACGCATATCTCCGCCCACCCATACATTATATCGCATGATGCTTGCAGCAACATTTCATAGAGTCGAGATTTTAATTCAAAATGGAGAAGTTTTATTATTAACTTTGTAATAATCGGGTGTAATGATATCAAGCGTTTCCTTCAAATATAGATGACACTTCAGTGGTTCAAGAAGAGCTTACCTTTGATATTGTTGACTCACCGCCTTTGTAGTGGCATTGGGTCATGCCCATTTGCAGACCAAGAGAAGACTATTTTTGAAATTTTACCACTGGAATGACTGGCTCGATACCCGAGCCAGTCATTCCAGTGGCAAATCTTAAAAAAATAGTCTTCTCTTGGTCTGCAAATGGGCATTCAATAAGTAAATATTTTGATTTTTTGACAAAATATTTGTCATTAAAGGGTTAAAGTTTAGTTTCATCAGAGGAAAGAATATAAAGACATCACTTTCGATTGCCATTATTATTATTATTATTATTATTATTATTATTATTATTATTATTATTATTATTATTATTATTATTATTATTATTGCGTACTCTTTTAAACTCTCAATGTGACAGATCCTTCGTGTATAATTTTACTTGCTAGACAAATGTTTCCTGGAAATGAAAAGTTTCTAGAGGATACATAGAAAGATGCTACAAATATACCACACTCGTTACTGCTAATAGTCTTCAAAACAGCTAAACACAGGAACACATAATTACAAAGTAAATATTTACTCACTATAGGCCTATATTTGGGATTAGGGATTCGCTAATATTAAATAGTGAAAACATACACTCCGTACAACAACGCTAGTCCGCCACCAATTATGCGTTGGTGATGAACATATCTACGGCATTCATTACGTCATAGATTATAACGTCATCATACGCGTCAATTAATTGATTATGACGTCATATGATAGATGGATACACTGGAAAACTCCATTTACTGGCCGTTGCGAAACGTATGAGAGGGTAACCTGAATATTTTCTTTCAGTGTCCATCAAGGATATATAAATCATGTTCAAAGCAAGTCTACCCAAAACGAATAATGGAGCCTATCCCATGGTCTTCTACTAGCGAACATTGATCAAACAGGTGGCACAGAAGATTGGGAGCATTCAAATTGTATGTAAGAAGATAATAACGGGAGGCAATCAACAATGAATGGCATAGGCGGAGTGGTGAGCAGGCACACAAGATACAGATAGAAGCTCTCTTCTATGCAAAAATTATTGATAAGAATAAAAGGAGCGATCATAAATAAAAGCATAATAAGAACAACAACAAATTGACTGCTGTTGTGCGGGGGTTACAGACAATGGTCTAGATAGCATGGTAGATGACGTCACACACCCGAAGGTAAAAAAAAAAATCCGTGAGTGGTTCGACACAATAAGATCAACGGGCATGCTCACGCTGAGATGTGTATCAAGAAGATTATGCCATGGGCGGATGGATCTTCACCGCGTATTTCATCCAGGAAAATATTTGGAAACTTATAGAATTGATGAATCCAGTTTCTCAGTCAATCGTATGACGTCATAATCAACTACATGACGTGTAGGCTGACGTCATACTGCGTCATGAATTACCCGATTCCGTCCTTAGTCCATCATAAACGCTTAATAGTCCGCGAGGCTGTACGAATTGCGTGTCTTTACTATTTAAAGGTGCATATTCGCACTAGAATGATTGAAAATAAAATTGTTAAAATTGCATGCTTTTATAAGCTTAAATTATGTACATATGTGTAATGAAACGAAATAAATCTTAACATATGATGATTTCATTCCATATAAATTAATATAATTCTTTAAGTTGCGAAATTGAAATAGAGGCCCGTGCTTATATTAATTTATATGGAATGAAATCATCATATGTTAAGATTTATTTCGTTTCATTGCATGTAGGCTCACAGTTTAAGTCTCTAAAAGTATATAATTTGAACAATTTTATTTTCAGCAATTTTGCTGTGAATATGTACCTTTAATAAATATGCCATTGAATATTTTGAAACTAATTTGACTGGGCGCTGTGTCTGCTTATGGCAACAATATCACCGGGTCAAAATTGTTTCAAAATATTCAACAGCTTACCGATATAATATTCTTGAAATTGATTATGTTATCAGCCTACTTGGTCATGTACTTGTTTATGACGTCATATGGTTGAGCTATGTTGAACTCGATTCTTCCATCATCATTAAAATGGTCCATTCTGTGACTAGTTGTCTAGATGAACAAACGATGTGTGCTTAAAATCTTTAGCTAAGCTCTAGCTAAGCTCCACCTACGTTTTGTCCGTGCTGTGATCGACCGATGCCAGAACGACCTGACTATCAATTTCCAGAATACTATACAGCTAAGCTGTTAAATATTTTGAAACTATTTTCACTGGGTGTTGTTGTATTCAAAATAGTTTCAAAATATTCAACAGCATCTTTATTAAATAGTAAAGACATAGAATCGTACAACAACGCTTAGTCCGTCATCAATTATGCGTTTGTGATGAGCTTATATACGTCATTAATGGCGTCATTGATTATTACGTCATCGTACACGTCACACGGTTGATTATGACGTTATATGATTGATGGAAAGACAGAAAAGGTCCATTAATATCCGCAGTGTTTTCATTACATGCAGATTTACCAAGACCTATATTTATTTCATGGTGGTCTTATCTAACGAGAGACTTATATCGGTGGAATGATTATTTTTCTTTTACTTCAAAACTGTTTGCTAACATGCACGAGATTGCACCACACACCAACACAACACGCCGTACCGTGCCACAATCGCACGTGCGAATATTGACGAGCTCTTCCTGAAGAGCTTACACGTGTTCACCTGTTTGGATGGCTCGTCATCTCCTTTTGATCATCTTGTTTGCTAATCGAACGCACATGGCTCATTCGATGCTTCATTCGTGGGAACACCCTGATCGAGATTGCTAGAGAAACAGATGGGTCGGGTTTCACAAGGAATGATCTTAGTCGTGAAAATATTAGCCAAAGTTATATAAATATGTTTGAGTATTTAAACATGTGGGTGCCATTAAATTGATAGACTTCCCACTTCTAGACAGCATGCGCGTAATCATTCATTTTTATCTCTTCCAGATAGGTAATATAAGTAATTGATGAATCCAGTCTATCGATCAATCATATGGCGTGATAATCAACCACGTCAAGTGTAGTCTGACGTCATAATCAATTACGTCAATCAATCCCGTCATGAATGACTTAATTAAATCCGTTATAAACGCTTAATAGTCCGTCAAGTTGCACGAATTGATGTCTTTAGTGAGTACTTTGAAAATAATTTGACTCAACGCTATTATTGCCATAGGCAGTAACAGCACCCAGTTTCAAAATATTCAATAGCTTACCTGTATAGTTTTCTTGAAATATATATTTAGAGAGTGCAGGGATCGATCCATCCCAATAGGGGCAAACCGTGGGTGAACGTTAGTTAAAGGTGGGCGGGGCATAGCTTCTTATTACATTTTTAATAACTGTGGTTCTATTGTGATCTTCTCCAAGTTTGGAGGGAAGTATGACCGAGAAGACCCGACCAGACATGCCAATTCTGTGATCTAAAACGTTACAGCAACAGCTTTAAGCAACAATGTTCAAAATAGACATTTTTACACATCTTAAATAACTCTGGTTCTACTAGTGCAATCTTCTCCAAACTTGGATGGAAGCTTGTCCGGATGACATATGCCAATTCCGGGGGTCTAAAACGCAACAGCATCAGCTTTTAATAGCTGGCAAAATAGACATTTTATGCATTCTTTAATAGCTCTCGTTCTAGTGGGACAATCTTCTTCAATCTGGGTTGGAAGCTTGCCCATTTGGTCCGGAATATGTATGCCAATTTTGTGGCCAAATGCTAAAACGCAACAGCACCAGCTTACAGCAATATTGTTTTAAAAATAAACATTTTTGAAGCATTTTCCATAACTCCATAATGGAGCGATCATTTTAGAAAATTTGGTTGATGTGTGTCTGCGTTGTCCCGAAGACACATGTCAATATTACGGTCAAAATCTAAAACGCGGCATCAACAGCGTTCAGCACCATTGTTTCCAAAATAGACACGTTTGATCTTACTCTGGCCTGGCTGAAGAATATATCAACGGCGCGGGGATTGGACAAATTTGTCCTCGTTCATCATCGCGTTATTATTGTGAAGAAAATGAGGACATTAAACGATGATGGTTCATTTTCGGCGACGGCGGCAGCGGCAGCGGCGGCCCTAACCTCAATATACCAAGCTTTCCTGTCCTCACCGCCACCAATATCAGCTTATGCAACTAAGCACTCATAATCTTCCATTAGTTGCAATTGTTTGACTGGTGATGATCACAGATAAATTGACATCGATTTGACTTTCATAAAATTTGATTAAAATAATGACACATATGCAATTTATTGTTCCATTATGGTACACTATATTGAACGTAGCTTACAAATAATCAGGGAACAGTTCTATCATATTTAGAAATATGTGGAAGTTGACGTACTTCAGTCTTCCGACTACTCTTCTTAAAGGGGAAACAAGAAGGGTCGCCATCGTTTGCTTATAACACGCAGTTCTATCGGAGAGCCCATATTTAAGCTACCGCGTAAAACTTTCCTGCGACATTTATATAAAAATCCGATTAAAATGGTGTTAAAAATGTTATGTTACTATAATTTCCTGCGAGTTAATTAAACCTATGACGTCATAGGTTGAATCCCATTCGACAAGAACCATGACAATGGCACTCAGAAGACAGGAGTGCATGCATTTGGATGGTGATATCTCTATCCGTGATAATGCTATCGACATCATTTATATATGTACAGATCGAAAAGATTAAGACGTTTATCCCTCTATTGCAAATTTATGGAATATATTTGTTATTTTCATAATTAGTTGGCGAACCTTAAGACGGCCATTTTCTATGAAGATACCTGCCAATTACATGAATATTACAAAATCTCAGGAAGTTTTGAGGCTAGCATGAAAACATAAGTACCTAAAGATGTATTGGGATGTATGTATGAACTACTTAAACTCAAATATTAATAGATGAAACTTTAATAACATTATCTGCCGTAGCCCCAGTGAGAGTGTTGATTCAAAAGTAGCAATTATATTGATATGCCGATACTATCACGTCATTCATTTATCTCAAGATCAAAACTTGATGTCAAAATCGGCACCATCAGAGAACTTAGACAAAGGACTGTTATTATATGTTCTTCAACATTTCCGCAAACATAGTTTATTTATTCTTAAAACCGCTGAAGAGAACCCCCTTATAAAACGCAATTCACAATTTTATTGCGATAGCGTTGGATGACAGCGAGAAAAACGTTCAACTTATGACGTCATATACCTCATCTTGGAATAGAAATTTAACTAATGTATCACATATTTAAATAACGAAGATATATATTTCTAATTTGAGCACTAAGCTTACAATTATATTTTTTAAAACGTTACGGTCTGTAGATTCACTTTATACAAAGTAGTATAGAGGGTCTGGTGTTTCCCTTTAAACATCCACCATGTTTGATATCAACGGTCAATTTGAAACCATTGGCCTCTTGGTTAGCTCATTATACCCGGGCCAATAAATGGCACGTCAAATATGTACCAAATGTCTCATATGAACCAGAGTCAGGGAGCAACCAATCTTCAATAATTATAGAAAATTGGAATATATTGAAAAAGCAAATCAAAACATAAATGCAGGTCAATTTATAAGCTCTCAATGTGTTTGAAGATCGCGGTGGCGTTGTTGCCAGATGTTGGCATTTCTTGCAACCGGCAATTAAAAACATGAGTATAATATAGAGTGTCAGGCTCGCGTTCATGTCATAATTATGTTTCTAAGTCGACAATTCCACACGCACCAGCCTCCACTTTCATCCACTTTCTGATCCCATGTGCGAACAATCTAATTGGCCACCCACATATTGGACTGGAAAGTGTATTATTCTTCCAGGACTGCAAAAACTTTATCTTTTTGTTGAATTTTGCAAACAAAAATTGCAGTATTTATCGCGTAACGCGGACATTGGTTGCTCGCTTCAGTCACTCACCCCAGCACTGATGTGATTTCATTCTTAATGTATAATATGCAATAAGATCATTGTCGCTTGCCGGAGTGAAAGTAAACACTTATTTTAGACAAGTGGTTGAAAGATTTTTGTTACGACCCTTGGTCCATACAACGTGACCCCCGCTCTTGCAGGTGTCCTATAGCCAATTAGAGACTTCTGCTAGTTTGAGGAGTTTGCCCCAACTTGCATTATTAACCATTGCACTACGTGCACACCAGGGCTGTGCTTGCAGGCACGGTTCATCTCAGCTAAACATATAGTTCTCGTGTTCTGTTGATGGTTAGGAATGGATGTTCAAGAAAGCGCGGCGCGATGCCTGCTGAATATTTTAATAAATTTGGCTGAAAACTTAATTCTTAGGCCAATTGGTTACACTATTTAGGATATGTTAACAATGTACTCTAGTATAAAATTGTCTGTTTGTTGTCTGAAAGTGGTAATTGTGGAGATGGAAAAATCGTCTGCGTTAGTATCATTGCTTCATGTTGCAAGGCTAATACAGTATTATTGCCCGGGTTGTACACACGTCGCCGGGTTCTATTGTTACATCAGTCCTCATGTTTGCCAATGAACAAATGTTGTATTAGTTACGGAAACACATGACCAAAATGGCGAACAATGGAGCTAAAATGTGATACTCGATTAATAATTACGAATTGAAACACATTCATAAAAAAAATAGTTCTTCTGTGGTGTTTTTGTTCCCCATCCTTCGACTCTAATAGAATGAGCGAATTGATGAATCCAGTTTCTCAGTCAATTATATGACATCATAATCAACTACGTCATAAATAAGTTGACGCCATAATTAATGAATGAGGCGATTTAGTCCCTCTTAAGTGCTTAATAGTCCGTCAAGTTGTACGAAATTGCGTGTCTTTATTATTTAATAAACATGCGGTTGAATATTTTGAAACTAATTTAACTGGACGTTGCTGATGCCATGGCCAGTCAAATTAGTTCCAAAATATTCTACAGCTTACGTGTTTGTCGGTTTATCAACGGTGCAGGGTAATTAACCAATAGTTAATCCCCGCGCTAGATGGTCAATCGCACATAAAACAACAATAATTAATTGAGGAATCCAGTTTCTCAGTCATTCATATGACGTCAGAATCAACAATGTCACATGTAGGCTGACGGCATAATCAATTACGGAATTAATCACTCGCGTTAGTCCGTCTTAATAGTGCGTCACGTTGTAAGAATTGTACATCGTTACTATTTAATAAACATTCTGTTGAATATTTTGGAACTAATTTGACTTGGCGCTGTTTCTGCCATCGGAGGGAGGGAGATAGAGTGCTGGAGGGAGGGAGGGAGGGAGTGAGCGGGAGGGAGGGAGGGAGGGAGAGAGGCGTTAATGGCCTACGCGGAAATCTGATTTGGACATTGAAAGTTAGATGCTCATAGAACGCATCCCTTGCATTTCTCGAGGAAATATATATGGATCTTCACGTGGAAATGAAATTATTATATTTTATAATTATACTACAGACATTTTTACCATTTCAAGAAAAATAGATTTATCCCGAAATTCTACTCACAACTAAAAATGCGATTGGGTGAATATAAAATTTGAACTCAATTATGATACATACAGGCAAAATTCGTCATTTAAAAAAACTACAAAATGCTGTCCGTGGCAATCTGGTGTTTCGTGCTCCAAAGGTTAACCTAAGCATTCATATAAAAGCAATGTACAAAATTTCTTCCATTTTCTCCCACGATAGAGGGCGGGGCATGTCTCTCTACTTGCCCCCACCTTTTGCGGACTCGCAGGCCAATGATGTCATTGCCCACTGAAATACCCTTGCAAGGAAACTACAGCGGTTAAAGCGATAGCGGAATTATCGCCCTTGGAATATACTTCGTTAATTTGGTCGCTTCAGTCGTGTTCTCACTAGAGAGATAATCCCCAACAACGCTATACGTCAGCATAGCGTTATTCAGGATTACGTCTCCAATCGAACACGGCCTTAGATTAGATTTAGTCCAGTTTGGAAAATATAGCTTAATACCACAAAGGAGCTTGTTTTCGTTTATATGTGTTGATGTCATACTCGTTAAAGGCTCACAATCACACACGGAATAAAATGGTTAAAGTTGTATAATTTTAGCGGTGTAAATTGTGTACCTCGATGTAATAAAAGGAAATAAATCTTAGCCAAGGATTCTGATGATTTCATTCCATATACAAGCCATTTGGTGTACAGGTGGGCCTTTAAGATCAGAAACAGAGTCGAACTTAGGATTGAGGGGCCCTGCGAAATGTTTCTGAAAATCTCGCCTGGGCCCTCAGATCGGCTGTCAGGATAAGGAGAAATCTCGGGTGCAGTTTCAACTATAATGCAGCTGGGCCCTTGAGGCCAGTGGGCTGTGGGGTTTGTTCACATCAGTCTTATGTCTTACCTGTTTCAAACTGAAAAAAAATACTGCTGAATATTTTGAACATAATTGGATTGAAAGATATTGCTGCCTAAGGCAGCAATGTCTTTCAATCCGATTATGTTCAAAATATTTAACAGACCAGTTTTTATATCGTGTTCAAAATTGGTTTCTTTTGGAAACACTTTGACTTATTTATGAGCCGGACTATATGTGTGGCATCTATGCGTGTGGCTTAAAGTCATATAGGGGCCCCAAAAACGTTTTTTTTAAATGTGTGTAACTTTTGGGGGCCCTGGAACTTCGTTGCAAATGCACTTGCTGCACTGCCTTAAATTCGGGCCTGCTCAGTATATGTAGTACAGATTTCCTACTATAGTCAGTGATCGATGATCCAATGTGTATGATCACACAACAGTATGTTACAGTACGTGTGTACGATGCACGGCCGTTTATCATCAGCCATGTTTGGACGTGGCTTGATGGAATTCATGACATGTGACCTATGACACACGTTCATAACACTTAACTTATGATCGTAGTCAACATGGACGAAACAGAAGTTGTGGGTACGTGTCAATGAGCAGATCGATTTGTGTTTGTCCTTGTAACCGCTTCTTGTAAAATGGCATACGCACAAATGCTGACAATATAGCTGATATAGCTCTACCATATTCCCACTGTCGCCATTCCCCCAATCATCTTTGTTAGCAACAAATTTATATACGGTGAGGAAACTACGACTGCTCGGCTAGCATACGATACCATCAAAACCACATGATATAAATATCGGTATATAAATGGCTGTTTCATTAAACATAATTTACGGGTCGAACGACAGTTGAGCTTTGCCCAATTCTTGACTGCAGGATTCGTCTTGTCGAAGGTACGCTACACGCTCAAACATCCTCAGATTGTATCACATCATGCGTGTATTATCATACATGTTGAATCGTCTATCATTGGCTTAAACCTAATTAAAAAAAGCAGGGATCGATTGGTTTATATTGCTAGCAATGACTTGCTTCTGTCTATTTATAGAGGGACAATGAAAGGGCATGGCCAGGTCCAAAGAGGATGGCTATGGAATTTATGCGAGAGAACAGAATACTCGTTGAATGTTAAACAAAAAACGAAAATGTCAGTGGAACTGATGGAAGATTGACGGAATATATAAAAAGCGCCAACGACATAATTCAACCTATTTTGCTTTGTCTTGATCACTTAAATCCCAACGGAGTCGTAAGGGCGCCAACCTGCTGACCTCAACACTAGTCTACGCCAGTTCTCGTGGTTGTGTATAGCGGCCTGCGCCTCCATGAATGTCTTTTCTGTCCACTCTTCGATGTTGTCAATCAACTTTCCTTCTGTCTGTCTCTTTTGACTCTTCCCCTGCACCGTCCCCTAAAAGATGGTTTTGACGATGCCACAAGATCTAGCTATGAAATCCTACAATCCAAGTTTTCATTTCTTCACTGTTGTGAGGAGGTTTTCCTATAGGCCGTTGTGCCTGGAAATGGTTTGCAGACTTCCTTTTTCTGATAGTATCAAGGTATGAGATGTCAAAGATTTTTTTAATAGCATCTCATTTCGACTGCTTGAACTTTCTTTTGCAGCTCTGATGTAAGGGTCCACGTATCGGAAGCGTAAAATAGATAGAAATAACAAAGGCACTCAAGAGACTTATCTTGTATTTTATAGAGCTTATTCTGTCCCTCCGCATGTTTTTTTAGCTTTACTACAGCTGTTTGTGTTAGAACAGCATGTGCGAGTATTTCTGGTTTTGATACCTCGCCCCTAGTCGCTGATGATGGCCCATAGATATTGCAACTTTCGCATTTACGAACTGTTATTTAATACCGTATTTAGGCGTGCATACCCGATTCATGGACAATTGAAATACAATTTAAATAATACGAGTTTTAAAATACAAAGGTGGCCGAACAAACCCGACTGATTACAGGCCCATTATTCTACTCAACTCTCTCGGTAAATTATTGACATCGATTCTCAATGATAGATTAAAGAAATATGCAGATCTGCATGATTGTATTAGTGAAGATGCACACACGGGATGTAGGAACGCCAGATCAACCATGGATAAAAGGCCTATATTTGTGTTTCACAAAGTATTAAAGTTACTTCAGATTCAGGAAAACAGTATTTTGTTGCTTTATGGACTTTACAAACCTTTGACACGATCTGGCGAATAAAGTTATGATAGAAACCTATCAAAGTAAACATCAGCGGCAAATGGTATCATGTTTTCCAGGGTATATATGTAATAAACAATAAAATAGCTTCTGACACTTTCCCTGCACAACTAGACTGAGGCCTGGCGAGAATATATACCCTTTTTATTTTCATTTTTTTGCATGAATGACTTAGAAAAATAATTACACGACAATACTATACTAGGTCTGCATACCATTGCCACTATAGCAAACACCAAATTACGTTTCTTTTGTACCCAACAATATTATTACGACACGCATCGCCCCCACCCTCCCACGCGCACCATGCGCCACCGCCACCACCACTGCTGCTTCAGCCGTGGGCGACGGATACTTTACCAACATCGCCGCCCAATGGACTTTCGTCCTACGATGATGACGCTGGCGAGGCGGGTGTCTCGGGGTCTCGTAAGGAGGGTGCGTGAATTAATTGGCTACAAACATTTGCCAGCGGCATAGTGAGACGGCAGAACCTCTTGGTTCCCATGGGGTTGAGTGTACACTTGCTCCTAAATCGTTTATTTCAACTGTTACATCCGAAGCTCCGCGTCGAATGCCCTGACGACTTCCATCTTTCTCTGAATCAGATCTTTTGGAGGGTGTATCCATCATGTCAAGAGGCACAAAGGCAAAAAAGACAGAATTCTTAACCTCAAACTCCTAAGCAGGTTCATTCTTCCACCGAAACAGTAAGAAAGGTTTGGCAGGGTTGAGAAACGGAATGTGGACTGTATCGATACATCTAAAAGATGCATATGTTCACATTCCAATAGCGAAGAACCTTTCTCGGTACCTGAGATGTGCCTTTCCTAGAGCGACGAATTGGAATTTGAGGTTCTCTCATTCGGAATTTCGATGGTTCCTTGGAACTTCATCAGAGCGGTCCATCCATTCACAGCATACTTCCGCAGGAGAAACATAGCAGGCCACACACAGCCGTCTGGTTGTTAAAGGCACACAACCAAGAGACGCCTATCAGCCTAGGATAGTTGTCAAACTGCTGACAGATTTAGGCTGGATAGTCAGCTATAAAAAATCAGAGCTGACACCATCCCAGAAGTTTGTTTACCTGAGCATGTTCTTCAATCTAGAGAAACAATGTATTTATCCGTCTCACTCATTTCAGTAATACAGTCAGTGTCCAACAGCCACTATGTCCTGGCACAGGTTTACTTGAGAATGTTGAGGTCGATGGTTTCACTGGAACTAGTCATTCCACAGCCAACCTTGCACAGGCGGCCTATCCAGTTAGGACTCATGACACAGTGGTTACAGAGCACGCGATCTCTGTATTCAGAAGTGGCAGTGTTGGAACCTCTTATTCACAACCTTCAATGGTGGATGGTAAGGGAACATCTCCTAGGAGGGGTGATTTTGTCCCCTCCTCGCCCTAAAGTCACGATGTATACAGATGTATCGATGGAGGGCTGGGGAGCCTGCCTGGACGAAGCCAAGATATCAGGGCCTTGGAATCTGGAACAGCCACAAGAACACAGCAATATGCTGGAAATGAGAGCAGGAGTCCTAGCCATGGATCATTTCTCCAAGGAAGTTCTGGGCAACATAGTTCTAGTTCGCTCAGACAACTCAACAGTAGTGACTTACATAAACAGCCAGTCTCTGTATGCTGCTGACATGGAAACTACTTTGCTGGTGCCCAAATCATGGGATCACCTTGGGAGAAGATCATATTCACTGAATCAATGTGTGGTAGATCGTCTGTTCAACCACTAGGACAAACCCAACATAGATTTATTCGCAACGAAGAAGAATGCGAAGATGACGACGTACGTCTCTCCAATTCCAAATCCGAGCACTAACTCAACAGATGTGCTAGTTATCAGCATACACATTTGCACCAACAATCCTTATTCCGAAAACCCTTTAGAAAAAGATGCAGGAGGCGTGCCAAGTGCTTCTGATAGCCACAGAATTGGCCAAGCCGATTATGGTGTACGGATCTGCTGGACCGTCTGGTCTGCAATCCGGTTCCTCTGCCACTGATGGGCAATTTAATCTTCAAAGTGAAGACCTTGCACAACAATCCGTCAATGTTCCAATTGACTGCATGAATGTTGTCAAGGAATCTGCAAATAAGGTTTTTTTTATGAGCCAGCAGCCATTTTCATGGTCAATCCCAGAAAGCGGGGGTGGGGGGGGGTTAACCTCAAGAACAAATAATTATAAGATCAACAGATTTGCGGAATGGTGCTCAAAATGATGCATTAATCCAACTTAAGCATCTATTCAGGTAGTAGCTGATTTCCTCTGCTACCTACAGCCTTAAGCCTAACTCTATAGCTGGCTATAAGTCAGCTTTTATATCTGTTATTCCTTGTTTGGCTAATAGAGAAAGTGATGAAGTAGGTAATCTAAATACTTTAATCAAAGGCATGGGTAATCTGAGACAACGGAATCCCTCTGTGATTCCGTCATTGAGCTTATCTCGTGTATTACAAGTTCTAAATGATAACCCTTTGAACCACGTAGCCCGACTTCTATGACGTTGTTCCAGACTTCTATGAAGTTGCTACCGCTAGCTAAAAGCTGTATTTCATATTGACGGCAAGACGGAGAAGTGAAATTCACGCTCTGTCAGCCGAGCCACACCATTTTGTGGTTAGAGGGGAAGGCCTTAGGCTTCCACCTAGACTTAATTTTATGGCTAAGAACAAGTCGTTGAAATATCATGGTCAGTCCATAATTGTGCATGCCTTATCAAGATTTGATCCGGATTCAAATTCTTGGTGTCCAGTGTGGGCATTTCTCCGCTACAAACAATGCACGCGTATGGAAGGATGGCGGATGGACCCTAGTTTGTTATGGCTATCATATATTGAACCCCATAGGGCGTCAAATGATACCATTTTTGGTGGATTGTGAAATGCATTAAATTTTGCCACAACTCCGCTACTGGAATGCAAGTTGATTTTCCCAATGCTCACAGTATCCTTGGCATATTGGTTTCCATGGCATTACTAAATGGAGGGCCACTGCACGAAATTATGTCGGTAGCCTAGTGGCACTGTGAGTTGCATTTTACCGACCAACCGTCATTTACGTATACGTGACACCAATAACCCTCTCGCCTTAGCGATCTTGAAAAAAATAATTTCTAAATATTGTATATAGCAATGGCCTCATATGTGACATATATGATCATGAGGCAATCACTAAACTGTGCTACACCACTCATCAGTCCATATGAAGAGGACGTCGCCATCAAGCAAGGCCAATCCGCTATTTGTGATGTTTATGTTTTTGTCGCGTATTCTGTGTCAATCCGGTAATAGTTCGTCGTTTTTTATGTCATTTTCTACCCAGAGTATACGAAATTGAAGATTTTCGGTCGATGTACCCTATAGTACCTTCGCACAACTACATAGCGAGCGTGACGGACATTGCCGTTTTGTCTGTCTTCTTTATTAAAAAGAGAGGTGGTGTGGGGGCGCATTTTACGTAACGGTCATTACTCTTAACATCGGCAGTGCTATCCGAGGATCAGATCACTTCCTGGTTGTTTTTCAAACAATTTCAGATGTTTTGCGCCTCAAACGCAAAAGAGATGTTATACTTACCATCCCGATACGAACCCGGGGTGTCTCTCCGTCCCACGGAGGCTTGATCGTATTTCACAGTTGATAGTGTCAGCCAATCAATCTTTAACTAAGTGACTGGTCACTCTACGCATGCATGCCATTGTGTCCCGATGCTCCGAGTTTGACAGTTATGTCACATGCCTATTAGTGCCAGTTTTACTCTTAATTATGTGTAATATTGGCCTAGAAAGATATCTTAGCAAGTATCAAAGACTCGCAGGATGGTAGGTGTCAACTCTCTTGTGAAAAAGGAAGTCCATGATTTCGTTTATTTTATCTGATCAACTTTCCTCGTGCTATACCAGTAACGTTTGAACGGGAAACTTTGGTCCTTCATATTGTGATAATTTATGGCGACATGTCCAGAGGAAATTCTTTCGACGCGCATTCGCCAAGTAGCTACGTTAGAGATTTGTTGTTTACCTCTGATAAATTCTGTAAATTTAGTAGAAGGATTTGTTGAGCTTTCTTAACTGCTTAGCGGACCAGGTGATGGTTTGTTCCAATCCCTTATAGCATTGGGAATAAAGATGAATTTAAAGATGTCGGTTCTCACATAAATCTGGTTGAAGGTGCTGTTGTGCACGTTTATGGTTTTTTGAATTTGCTTCTGTAGACTGCTCAATGGTATCTTTGCTTGTTGTCGCAGACCTTTGTAGACCAGAATAATAATAATAATAATAAATTTTGACTTCTGTCCTTCAAAGTTGGGAGTTTTAGGTTTTCCATTATATATTTCATACTGCCTGGTTCGTGGATATAGTTTGAGGAGATAAATTGAGCCCACCTTTCTGTATATTTTCTAGTTGTCATGAATAGTTATTTGATAAGGGTCCCAAACTGTACTTGCATGTTCTGATTTCTTGAGAGCAGAATGATGCATTCCTCCGCAATAGTTCTAACGTTCTGTACAATTTGCTGTGTATCTCTGTGATGTGTTTGTTCCAGCTTAGGTCATTTGCGATCTTGACGCTAAAGTACTTTACTGGTGAAACAATATTTAGACTGATTCCTTTTAGAGTGTAGTCCAATTTGATGGGTTTTTTCTGGTGAGACAGATCATGTTGCATTTTGGTGGTTCTAAGTGCATTCCCCAAATAGTATTTCAGTTAACTACCATGTTTATTTGTGTCTTGTTGGAGTGCTTCGCAGTCCTTCAGGCCATTAATTTCCAAGTAACATACGCTATCATCGACGAATATCCTGATCTCCGAGGAAATGTCATGTATATGGACAGAAAGCAGTAACGGGCCTAGCACAGTTCATTGAAGTACACCAGCCACAACGTCAGCAACTTTTGATTTGGCATCATTGACTACAACGCATTGTTTGCGACCTGTTAAAATGAGTCAATTCAATTTAATATGTTTCTGACACACCATATTTGTGCAATTTAGATTTCAAATATTCACGTGGAACTGTTTCGAAAGCTGTTTCAAAGTCAAGAATAAAAATGTCCACTTTTTTCCGGTTATCAGAGGATGAAGCCCAATCATTGATGACATTAATTGGTTGAGTTTCACAACTGTGAAATTTACGGAAGGCATGATGTCAGTGAGTTAGAATGCTATTCGGTTCAAAACGGCTCATTTAATTAGAACAGATGATTTTCTCCAGCATCTTACAGCAAATGCATATGAGGGGAACCAGTCGATAGTTACTTGGTAAGGACTGGTCGCTTTTTTATATAAGGGACAAATGTTTGCTGATTTCCAGTCAGTTGGGATAACTCCTTTGTCTCTGGACTATTGAAATAAATGTGATAGTATGTCTGACTGTTCTTTTGTTATTTAAGAAATCCCATGTGTAGAGGCGAATTCGTCTCTTCAGTGACTATACGTGAGGCAAAGATTCCGCACGCTATTCAAATAGTTATTATTACTACAGAGCCTGTCTTAAGCGACCACCTTATGGACACAACACAAATGGAGAATTCCAGTTTCGCAGTCAATCATATGACGTCATGACCAAACTACGTAGCGGGCATGTTGACATCATAATCAATTACGTCATGAATTACGTAGCTATGTTCGTCACGAACGCTTACTTGATGACGGACTAAGCGTTGTTGTACGAATTGTATGTCTTTACTTTTCAATATACATGCTGTTGACTATTTTGAAGGTAATTTGACTGGCCGTTGTTGCTGCTATAGGCAGGAACAACACCCAGTTAAATTATTTTTAAAATATTCAACAGCTTACCTGTATAGTTTTGAGGAAATTGATACCCACGGAGTTCAGGGATCGATCGCGCCCAACACGGGCAAAGCGTGCGTGGCGCTTGGCTAAAGATGAGCGGGGCATAGCTAAAACTGGATTCCTCTATTCCCGCCATAGACAGGAGGGCTCTTACTATAAGTCGCCAGAATTAGAGCCATCGTCATTTGGCCCCAATAGATAAGTGGCTTCTTATTTATTTCTTTTGTAAAAAAAAGTTGGTCCAAATATGAAAATATTTCCATAAATATTCTAATCTTTTTGAGGATCCTAGCTAATAATATTGTTATCGCAACAGCAAGAACCAGTGGGTAGGTGGATCTAAGAATTGCGTACAGGGTAAAGACTCACGGGAAAGAGCACATTCTTGAGATGGGTACTCGCTAGGCTCCCTTCGGGGCGAGACCAAGACGACCGGGAGTACTCTCCCGAATATTGTTTGAAACTTAGATGCTTTCAGACGACACCTCCTGTCTTTCTACAATAAATATCAGTTGAAATCTGATTTGACTATGTGTATCCGTTGGGAGGCTAAAGTGTATCCTTCCCGGGAAATCGGCCTAAATTTAAACACTCAGAGTATGTCTCCTGCATTTCCGGAAATACAGTTGCCATATTATTTAAATATGCGTAAGTTTGGTATGTGCATGCGTGCGTGCGTGAGTGCGTGAATGCGTGCGTGCGTGCGTGCGTGCGTGCGTGCGTGCGTGCGTGGGTGGGTGGGTGGTTTCGTACGTGCGTGCGTATATGCGTACGTGCTTGCGTCTGGGTGTGCGCGTGTGTGCCTGTATTGACGTGCGTGTGCGTGCGCGTGTGTGACGGTGTGCGCGTGTGCTTGCTTGCGCGCGTGCGTGCGACTGTGCGTGCGTGCGTGCGTGCGTGCGTGCGTGCGTGCGTGCGTGCGTGCGTGCGTGCGTGCGTGCGTGCGTGTGTGCGTGCGTGCGTGCGTGCGTGTGTGCGTGTGTGCGTGCGTGCGGTTGTGTGAGTATGTGGGTGGGTGCGGGGGGTTGTGTGGCTGTGGGTCTTTGTGTAGGTGGGTGGGTGGATGGATGGGTGTGATGTTGGTGGGTTGCTTGGTGTGTGGGTGGGTGGGTGGGTGAATGGACGAATATCTGGGTGAGTGGGTAGGTGGATGCTTGATAGACGCGAGGGATGGTTTGATGCGTGGGTGCGTGCTTGCGTGTAGGTGTGTAGGTGTGTAGGTGTGTAGGTGTGTAGGTGTGTAGGTGTGTAGGTGTGTAGGTGTGTAGGTGTGTAGGTGCGTAGGTGTGCGTGTGCGTGTGCGTGTGAGCGTGCGAACGTACGTGCGTGCGCGCGTGCATGCGCGCGTGTGTGCGCGCGTGTGTGCGCGCGTGTGTGAGCGTGTGTGTGTGCGCGTGTGTGCGCGTGTGCGTGTGCGTGCGCGTGCGCGTGTGCGTGTGCGTGCGTGTGCGTGTGCGTGTGTGTATGTGTGTGCGTGTGTGTGTTTGTGTGTGCGTGTGTGCGTACGTACGCGCGTGTGCGCGAACAGGTGTGTGTGTGCGTGTGGCGTGCGTGCGCGCGCTGCTGCGTGCGTGCGTGCGCGCGTGTGTGTGCGCGTGTGTGCGCGCGTGTGTGCATGTGTGTTTGTGCGTGGAAGGGTTGGTGGGCGGGCTGAAGAATGTATGAGTGAGTGGGTAGATGAGTGGGTGGTGGATTCGGATATGTGGGAATATGCTTGTGTTGATAGATAATGTATTGATGCAAGTATGTAGTTTTAATTATTGCCAAGCATTAGTTCTATATAGAACCCTGTCATTGACGACGCACTGGCATTATGATATAGCTCATTCATCACCTGGAATATAATTTTTACCTTTTTAAATTTTCGACCCGAGCAGGGTTCGAACTAGTGAAATCTATGACACCTTCCTCCTAGCATTTGGGGGGTGGGGGTGGGTGGGTGGGTGGGTGGTGGTGGAGGCGAATAGCTTACCACTAGACCAGCATCCAGAGGACAAACATTTTCTTTCACCGGACCAGCTTTCAACTACCCGTCTCGCAGCCACGCGAATTGACTGGAATTGATAGTGTGCATTTAAGATATACTTACTTTTACGCTTTTCTGAGATCCATTCTGGTATATATCTCTAGGTACTCGCAAGTATAACGTTTTTGTTATTGTCAAGCATTAGTTCTATGAATTCTGTCATTGGCGACGCACTGGCACTAGGCTAGAGCTCATTCATCATCTGGAATGTACTTTTTACTTTGTGTATGTAGGTATGTATGCATATACGTCAGTATGTACGTACGTACGTGCACACGCACGGATGGATGGATGGATGGATGGAGGGGTTGAGGGATAGAGGGATAGTGGGATGGATGGATGGATGGAGGGATGGATAATTAGGTTGGTGAGTGGGTGGGTGGGTGGGTGGGTGGGTCTAGGGAATAGTAAGGGAGCGATGGAGCGAGTGAGGGAGTGAGCGAGAGAGGGACGGAGAGATAGATTAATGGGTATATGGATGTACTGATGGATGGGTGTGTGGTGGGTGCGTTGTTGCGTTGGTGATGTATGGATGGATGGATGGATGGATGGATGGACGGACGAATGGGTGGATGTATTAATGGATGGGTGGATTGATTAGGTAGTTGGTTGGGTATGTGGGTGGATGGGTGGCTGTGTTACTGGGTGGGTACGTGGGTGGGCGGCTGTGTGTCAGGATGGGCGGGTAAAGGATGGATGACGATGAGGCTAAGGATGGGGATGATGCCAATGCTGATGTCGACGACGATGGCGATGATGAAGAGGATGACTCCTCCGCCGACGCCGACGACAGCAACGCCGCTGCCGCCGACGACGATGATGATGATGATGGGTGGGAGGAGGAAGAGAGGAGCAGGAGGAGGAGGAGGAGGAGGAAGAGGAGCAGGAAGAATAGGAGGAAGAGGAGGTGGAGGAGGAATAACTATTGGCAACACAGTGGCAACATTGCAATTGTGTTGCAGTTGTTGCGGCAACGTTTGGCCAAATCTTATAGCGAATGTATATAATAAATGTTATATATATGGGTGGGGCCAGCGTTGGTAAACAGTAGCAAAATATTACAGTTGCGTTGCATTTGTTGGGACAACGTAGTCCCAGCAACTTGTTGCCAATGTATATTATACATGTGATATACAGGGGTTGGAACAATGTTGGCATAACGGTGGTGAAATTACAGTCAAGTTACAGTTGTTGCGCCAACGCAGGCCTAACAACTTATAGTCAATGCATATAATAAATATCATGCACAGGCAAGGTTTAGCCTGCTGTTTCTTTTCTAAAATCAGAAAGCCAATGTATTAGTCATAAGGCAGAATTTCAAAATAAGACCATTTTCGGTAGAAGCTTGAAACTGGCAAAAATAATTTCTGGGATCTCGACGGAATTTCACTATGCATGTCTCCAGGCTGCGAGTTTCCTTTGTCGGCGGTCATCTTGGATTTAAAAATGGTGGCCACTTATAATGCATTTACATAAATAACTCGACTTTCAAGCTTAGTAGATGAAGAATTCTGGTAGCCATCCACATATTTATGATGGTAAGGAATCCGATTGTTGTATTTATGAATGGTTTAGTGTAGTAACTGTCTCTACGATGACACCTTAGCTATAAAAATTCAGGAGAAAATAAATTAGTGATGCTATCGGGTTTGAACTAATGCAGCTGACAATTGCCAAATAAAACCAATCTAAATCGTTCTTGTTCGCCTTCATTCAGCCATAGCATCCTTGTTATAAAGATCCAGGAACAAATTTGATCTATTGTTAAGTGAAGCGGTTTCATCAAAATTTCTTTCATACCCCAACCACGCATGAGTGAGGAGGGGAGATCTTGACTTCTTTTGAAACACTGGTTCCAGACTAATGTCTGGAGTGGGCTTGTTTAACATGAAACACCAGGACATCTTTAATATATGGTAGATAATCAATATTGATCGCGCATCTGACGAAAAACGACTAATGAACTTCTTCAATTGATGCTGGACATGTAGCTCATACAGTTTACATACATATGTTTTAGTAGATGATAATCGTTGATGCCCTGGCAGTCTATGTGGGATAAACTGTGAATGTTCTGTGTATACCATCCATGTAGACAGTTTTGAAATATCAGTAAATTGGCCAGTAGTATCGCTACCAGTTACAGCATGAAAATCTAAAATAATGATTTATATATGTCCCCTTCTAGTGATATGTCGTGTATTCTAATCATCCAGTTTTGCTATGCCCCGCCCATCTCTATCAAAGCTCTACCTACACCACGCTCGTGGTGAAATCGATCAATCTCTGAACTCCCTGACTAGCAATTTCCAGAAAACTATGCGAGTAAGCTGTTGTATATTTCGAAACTAAATCGACTGGGTGTTGTTGCTGCCTATGGCAGCAACAGCGCCAAGGGAAATTAGTTTCAAAATATTCAACAGAATGTTTATTAAATTGCAAAGACATAAATTCGTACAATATGTCGGACTATTAAGCGTTAAAGACGGATTATTTGGAATCATTCATGACGTCATAATTATGACATCAGCCTATACGTCGCTTGCTTGATTATGACGTCATATGATGGACGGATACAATGGAAAGGTCCATTAACTGTGACTGTTTTCATCCATAGTTTCTTGATTTAAAAACAGCTAATATCAGCAATGTATATGTGACACTGTACGTGGTAATGTTCCTTTTACACCATTGTGCGTTTTTATCAGCTACATACAGTATATGTTCGTGATTTGCACATAGGTATATATCATGATCTCCGAATGGTCCTTTCCAGTTTATCCATCAATCATATGATGTCATAATCAACTACACGAGGGGTAGGATGCCGCCATAATCAATTACAGCATGAATGTCTCGATTTGGTCCGTCTTTAAACGTTTAATAGTCCGACGCGTTATACGAATTGTATGATTTTACTATTCAATAAAGATTCTGTTGAATATTTGGAAACTAATTTGACGGGGCGCTGTTGCTGCTATAGGCATAGCATAGCATGCATAGCCACCGTTGCCAACGACGGAAAGGCTGGGCCACTTTCATTTCCATCATATTAGCGCTCTGCAAACTCG
The DNA here is from genome assembly GCA_034401795.1 of Chaetoderma sp. LZ-2023a. Taxonomy (NCBI): domain Eukaryota; kingdom Metazoa; phylum Mollusca; class Caudofoveata; order Chaetodermatida; family Chaetodermatidae; genus Chaetoderma; species Chaetoderma sp. LZ-2023a. The sequence continues at coordinate 84,342,614 of CM067369.1, read as the reverse complement.
GAAAAGTGTCTGGTAATTTGTGAGATTTTGATACTTTCAGCTTCATTAAAAAAAATACTGCCTCTTCATTTGGTATGCTTCTTCTATAGGCTACATTCTTTGACGCATGGAAAGTATTTTTGTCATCTGTATTTCTGGGGCAACATCAAAGTTATTATTTGCGAATCGTATATACCCAGGTAATTTAGCTAGAATGTTTTGTTCATGTGACACTGATATGACACCGATGATGTATTTATTACACTATGTAATTGTAATTCAAAACAGGTCTTTAATAGATTTTGCTTTGTGAAATTCCAGTAACCATTTTGTGCCCGTGTATGTGATGGATTGTTTTGACATAGGTTAATAGCACAATGAATATTTAAATTATAAGTATGTTCTACGTCATTGCCGTACGGCCTAACAATTAACTAAGGGCTCTGATACACGTTTTACTCGAAGTTCATTCCCACTTCTTAGAAAAATCCTTCTTGTTAATGGGACACCTCTGACACATTTCATGGAATGTGCCCCTTACTTTGCCAATGTGCTAAATATATTGAAACTATTAAAATAACATTATCTGTAATAGTTCACCAATACTCACTAAATATGTTATCTCAATGTTAGGCCCCTTGAGCAGAATTGTGTTGGGCCAACCTATGAGTCAATATTGGGTCATTGTTATATGATGTATATTGGGCGAAGGTTGGATGGATGCATTGGGCCCAAGATGTTGGGCCAACCTTAAGCGAATGACAATGACGCCACCGCCACCACCGTTGCCGCCGACGACGAAGACGACGAAGACGACGAAAACGGCGGCGGCGATAAGGACAACGACGACGACGATGCCGACGATGACAACGACGACGTTCAGTAGTAGACGGTAGCAAGCACACATTTAAATGGATGATTAGAACAACGTGCACAAACACATTCGATCAATTAGGCTACTGAGCGTGGTTACAATTCTCGCAGTGTCTAGATAGTTAATCTACAATTATAACTTCCTTCGATAAAAACACCGCCCCTTTAATTTGGGAATTCTAAGACGGGCCAAGCCCCATTATGCATTTTATTGACACGGGTCTCTATGAACCAAGAACCAATATTTTCTCCTTATTTGATTATTACTATTCGGTGCCAAACTCATTCAGGACATGTAATTCTTCAGCCTTAACAGTTATGGCACAACATCACAAAAAATAAATATTACACTTGTTGAAAGAAGCAGTGGTATACTTTATTTTATAAATGGAGTGACTGGGATATGCAACAGTCGTAGCAACATCTTCCAGCAACATTATTATCAGATCAAAGATTACTAACCCTGGGACAGATAATGCTTAGCCAAAAGCAGATGATGTACAGTATTTAAAGGGTGCTAACCGATGTTAATACCTCGCAGAAACGCGACGAAGATTAAGTGCGTCAACGCCTCCACGGGACATTCGTCAATTTAGTTACAGCTACTTTACGAATAGCGAGCAAATATTTCTCAATTTGGTTATCCAAGATTCCATGAACCAAGCAAATATTTCCACTCTGATTAACCCCTTTGCCGCTAACAAGCATAAGATTATTTTACTAGCTGTTTGGACATTGGTGTTACTTTGAGAATGATGTTGCTATTCACCGTTGCTATGGTACAATTGTTATGTTTTCAGATAAGAAAATATAATTAACTTGTCATGGAAAGGTTTTGATGGTTAGTCAGTAGACATCATTCCTTCTACAGCAACCGTCCATAAATACGTGTATTTCTCAATTCAGTTACCCGTCTTATGGTGTAATATTGGCAAATATTTCTCCTCATGTTGCTAACATTCAGTCAATAGTTATAAAGGAATTCTATTATTTATTTTCCTGGAGATGAACTGCATAACGTTTGCCATCATTTGTCATAAGGAGTTAGGCCAATTCTTGGTGACAAAGAAATCTGGTCGAGGCTCTAGCGGGGGGTGGTGGATATGCTGCATAAATGCGGTATCTATGGCTAGGCTCTGATGTGCGATTGCCGGGATATAACATCGACGTTTCCAGCTTAGTTTTAGAAAAGAATTATGTTAATTAATGCTACTCCTTTAGGACAATATACTCTCTTGGTAACCCCTTTTCAAAAGAAAGAGATATGAAATAGAAGCTGTTGCCAACGGGCCATAATGCTCGCCTGACCGATGAAGAACTGAAAACATGGTCACCTTAATTAATGCACAGCAAGAACCTTTGGTCACTCGGCTAAGCATAACTATTGCCATAGACCAATTGGAGGGGTGTGGGTGGGCGTGGGGTGGGGGTGGGGAGGCAATGGTCCTTAGCATTATTTGACAATGAGAAATGATCCTTGACCCTAATGGCTAACAACGAAAGTTTCACTGACACAATTAACCAGCAGAACAAACATCATTTGTCAATGGGGCAAGCATAACTGATGCCATTAACCAACGGAACATGGCCTTATTGACCAAGGTGGTAAGTATCCCTGACACAATTTACCAACGGGATAAGCATAGTTGATGGCATTGACCAACAATGGAGAAAGGGCCTTGGCATTATTGACCAATGAGGCAATCAACTAATGACAAATGAATCCAATGTCCTTTATAGGACCTACTACTGACCAATGGATAAGCAGCGGTGATCAATTCGGAACATGCAACTGGTGGCAATTACCAAGGGGGCAATGGGTCCCTTGAGGATAACGAAGTCGGAAATATGAAAATTTGTGTGGGAAAACTAAAATCAAAGATTTTGGAGAGGAAATGTAAAAATATTGGTGTCGCGGCGACGACGATGTAATGCTACCACTAAATTCTTACTCTGCTACCATTACGAAGATGTTGCTGTATTGTTATTTTTTTTTAAACTTACTTGCTTTACTTGATGATATTCACTTAGTATCCGGTTATCCAACAGTGGGAAATATAATCCAAAAAGGATGGTTCACAAATAAACGGATGAGTAAATGTATCCAATAATGAAGTGACAAGCGAACGAACGAATAACACATATACATGTACATGTAGTCCGAGTATAGATATGTCCGTATATATTTAGTCCGATTGTGACCGATTATGTCACAACACTGCTACGAAATTCAGCAGTCAATCTATTACTTAGCTATAACGGTTGTACTGGCACTGTCCTATAACGATAATAACCTGACCAAGTCTAAAAACAACTTCAACTCTCGCTAGCTGATTCTATCTGAGTTCTAAACTTCTCTCTCCTCTCCATCTCCAAAATTAATGCCTGGCCCAGGTGTAGGGTCACTGTAATTCTATAGCCGTGGGTTGACCAGAAACAGCTATAAATTTCCTTTATGGTGAGAACTCCTATCAGAGAGGCAAAGTTTATGAGGTGCCAAGCATGTGAAAGCTTGACAGGCCGAATCGAGGAGTTTTAGAGGCAAATGTATTCTCCAAAACATTCTCCCCTTTCTCGATAAGTCCCAGCTTATCGAAACTAGTAAGCAAATGTTAATGTGTATCCAGGTTGTCAACTTGCAAATTTAGTCCATAGTCACGAAGCAACAAATATTATATGTACACCAGTTCGATTCTATTTACAAGAGTTGTCCATTGGTATTAGGTGTCCACAATGAATGGCGCACTACTAGTCTCAATAGCACATAGTCTGGAAATAGGGCGCACAAATGTGTTCTTTCCGATCTGAACTTTGGCCACACGTACATGACCGTCTTTCCCAGGATATGTTTCCAAAACACGGCCTAATGGCCATTGACCACGAGGAGAATCTGGAGATATGACTAGGACGACATCACCGATTTCGAAATCCTTCTCCGATCGTTGCCATTTTCTCCTTACATTAAGACCAGGAAGCCACTCCCGTAGCCATCGATGCCAGAAGTGCTTCACAAGTTCCTGATACGCGTCAAAAATGTGTGTAACATTGCCTCAGTCACCTCTGCTCCAACAGTCATCTGCAGACATCTAGGGACTCGAATATTGGCTAGCTTGTCCAACTCCATGAACCACGTCTGAGACTTGGTAGTAAGGCTGTCATTAAGCATGTCATCCCAGTCCAAACCAGCTGACCACATTTCTTGCAACATGATCTTTGCACGAATTGTGAATGGCGATAGAAAGCCCAACGGATCAAACAGCGATGCAATCTTTTTCAGGAAGTTTCTTTTAGTATACTGAAACTTGTCGTCAACTGTACTAAAGCGAAAGCCAAACACGTCATCTTCTGCTTGCCACATTACTCCAAGAGTTTTGATCGATGGTAGATGATTGTCCAGATCCATCTCTGATGCTCTGTTTTCGATTGGTATTTTTTCTAGCACAGCCACTGAGTTAGATAACCATTTATGTGCCTTCATTCCTGCACTGGCCCATAATTCTGATAACTGATGGTACAGCTCAATCCCCTGGCTGGCACTCATAACTGAGTCCATGCTGTCGTCCATGTATGCCGATTTTAATACAGTGTCAGCTGCCATGGGATATTTCTCTCTATTTGATTTTGCATGTTCTTGAGTTACAAATTGGGCTAGAAATGGCGAAGAATTGATCCCAAATACGAGGCGATTGAATTCATATTCATCTGGAGGCTGGTGTTGACATAAGTCTCTCCATAGAAATCTATGAAAAGGGCGATCATCTGGCGCTATTTCGATCTGCAGATACATTTCAGAAATGTCACATACCAATGCTATTGGTTTCTTCCGGAAACGAAGTAGGACATCTATAAGATCTCGCTGTAACTTTGGGCCTTGATGGATAACATCATTGAGCGAAACGTCGGCCGATTTTGCAGATGCATCAAAGACAATGCGTACCTTCGTTGTCCCCTTGTCCGGTCTAACAACTGCGAAGTGTGGTATGTACCACATGTTTGTCGGTTTCTCCTCTGTTTTTGCGACTTTACGAACATAGCCTTTCTCTATGTATTTACTAATTGTGTTGGCATATGCTGTTCCAACATCTCGTACCTTTAGCAGACGTTTCTCAGTATTTTCAAGTCGCTGCAGTGCCATTTTGTAGTTTGCCTGCAAGGTTGGTGCACCATCTACCCAAGGTATTCCGATTTGATAACGCATATTCTTGTATTGTAGCGAGCTTTTCACCTTCTCGAGCACAGCCTTGTCCTCCAGTCTAACTGCATTGGCATCAGAAACAACTCCACTTGATTCAGTTTCCCAAAACCTCTGTAGAGTCTCATTCAGACCTCGATCGTCAATGAAGTATGTTTGAATAAAATTGGTACGAATAACTGACCCGATCTTTCCATCTGGACTCCTGATGCATGTCCATCCTAACGGAGTCAACCGTGCCACTGGTTCTCCTGGCTGTCCACGAATATCTCTATACGAATAATGTAAGTCCAGGTGGTCTATGCCAATTAGTATGTCGATTGTAGGTTTCCGTCCACGAACTGGAAACATGATGCCTTTTAGGTGATTCCACTCACGACCGTGCTTGCTCCAGTCGATTGCTTGCAAGTTTCCTGTTACTTGACTGGTTGTAAATGCACTTATTTTCGCTTTCACCTGTCCATTGACACTTTCTAAATCAAATTCTACTGGCATTGTCTCAAATGTTTCTGTTTTTCCATTTATGACATTAATGTTTACCTTCTGAAACTGTCCTTGAAGTCCTAATTCAGCTGCAACATCTGAATTCAAGTAAGTCTTTGTACTGGCATCATCTAGTAAGGCATTAACTTTTACACTGCGATTACCATTTTTCAAAATGACCGGTACGGTACGAAGTGTTACATAATCATGCAGTGTATTTACTTCTGCAGCCATTGTTGTGGTATGTGACCTTTCCCTAGATTTGCGAAGCTCCCCTTTCGTGGCAGAAGTGTTCATGTTGATTCTATCACGATCTTGATCGATATGCGATTGTTCATTGTTATCTTTGCTATTTGCTGATGGATGTGAATTCAGACTACTCTTCTTTTGATGAAGCAAACGATTATGCGTCTGCGGGCATAAGTCAATGTCACATGTTCTCGATCGTGTACATGTTTGTCCTCGATGGTCATCTCCAAGACAACGAAAGCACAGACCATGTTGTTTAGCAGCCACCCAACGTTGTGAAACGTCCATCTCTCGAAACTTCTGACATCTCCAAACTCCATGATCATCTTGGCAGACTCGGCATGCACGTCTAGCATTAATATTTCTCTTTGAGTTGCTGCCAGCATTAAACAATGTCTTTGGTTTTCGTGTCCAATTAGGAGTACTAGTACGACTTGGAACCGATGCCATCATGCCACTCAGACCTCTAACAGTTTCCGACGCAACAGTAGAAAATTCTGCTTCTTGAATAATCCACTTGCGTAATGGCTCTATCGATTCTGGCTTGTTGTTTTCAAAGGCCCATCGCTGATATCGAATGATCATTTGTTCAGGCAACTTTTTCAAAAATGCAGTAAAAAGCAATGTATTATCTATTGTCTCAAATTGGTTCAAGTCAGTGAAGTTTATTATCATTACATCTAAGAGATCTGCAAATTTCTCAATGTCCTCTGCATTTCCAAGTCTAACTGGATGAAATTGTTCTAGTTCTTCCAGCTGTCGAGAAACTTGACGACGTTTCCCGCCAAATTTTCTATCTAACCGGTCCTTGGCGGCTTGATAAGCACATGCTGAAAAGCCCAATTTCTCAACTGCCTTAAGAGCATCACCCGATAGATACTGACGCAATTGTAGCAACTTATATTCTGATGTTGCCGGTACTTGGTCTATACACGCCATGAATGCCGCTTTCCAATTCTCATACACCTGCTTATCACCGTTAAATATAGGAATTGAAACACGTTTTAGTTGCTTTCCGATGTCATGTCCCAAAGCGGTTAAATATGGATTAATTTTCTCTGGTGGAGACGGCAGTGGATCCGGTAGTGAATGTGGAGGTACGGCTGGCTGTGGTCCCGGTATTGGTGGTTGCGATGCGGGATGCGATGGCCTGAAAGTGGGGACGTCTGGCAGTCTATTATCGGCTGGTACTATCTTATTTCGTTCTGCTATTTCGCTTGGTGAAACTGAACTTAATACATCTCTTTTGATGTCTAGAAAATTCTGCATGCGATTGGTTATCTCTGTATATTCAGCTTCAACAACCTCTAGCTCACTGTTGGTTTTAAGTTTGTTTTCTTGATCAGCTATCTTGCGAAACTCATCTGACAACGTATCCATTGTTTCGATAACATGTTCCTGAGCTGCATCAAGCTTTTTAGAGGCTTCACGAATTAAATGTCGCGATGGCGCAATGTCAGTGTCATCATCAATTAATAAGTGCAATTGGTTTTTACAGCGAGTAAATGATGATTTGGCTTTGATTTTCTCCTTCTTTAAATCATCAATCCGATTGTTATTCTCTGTCAAAATGCTTGCAGCTGCTTCAATACTATTAGCCATTTTGACACATATAACAGGTGGTCTTTTAATACAGGTGCAAGAATCACTCACATTAATCGATGTTCAAATCGGGTTTTTTCTATGGCGATTGTTCACCGAGTCAAATTGTTGTAACCCGACGATTTGCTCAATAACTGTCTTGCTTGTTAAGGTAAAACGACGAATTAATAAGTTTGTGAATAAGCAATTGAATAAGTTAGTCCGATTATGTAATTCTGTTAAATATTCACTTTATATAAGAAGGGCAATATCAAGCTTATGCGTGATAACACGAGGCAGTCCCGTCTGGATTACGATTAAAATAACTGTTATTGATCAATCACGTTATTGTTTAACCACGATATTGTCTGACCACAATATTATCCAACCATGATATGGTCCAACCACGATATTGTCCAAACACGATATTGTCCGGCCACGATATTGTCCAACCACGATACTGAACCACGCTAATGTCCAACTATGCTATTGTTCATTGGCACTCTTGAACCACGCTATTGAACCACGCTCTGCTACCAAAATGTCGTGGCGACGACGATGTAATGCTACCACTAAATTCTTACTCTGCTACCATTACGAAGATGTTGCTGTATTGTTATTTCTTTTTAAACTTACTTGCTTTACTTGATGATATTCACTTAGTATCCGGTTATCCAACAGTGGGAAATATAATCCAAAAAGGATGGTTCACAAATAAACGGATGAGTAAATGTATCCAATAATGAAGTGACAAGCGAACGAACGAATAACACATATACATGTACATGTAGTCCGAGTATAGATATGTCCGTATATATTTAGTCCGATTGTGACCGATTATGTCACAACACTGCTACGAAATTCAGCAGTCAATCTATTACTTAGCTATAACGGTTGTACTGGCACTGTCCTATAACGATAATAACCTGACCAAGTCTAAAAACAACTTCAACTCTCGCTAGCTGATTCTATCTGAGTTCTAAACTTCTCTCTCCTCTCCATCTCCAAAATTAATGCCTGGCCCAGGTGTAGGGTCACTGTAATTCTATAGCCGTGGGTTGACCAGAAACAGCTATAAATTTCCTTTATGGTGAGAACTCCTATCAGAGAGGCAAAGTTTATGAGGTGCCAAGCATGTGAAAGCTTGACAGGCCGAATCGAGGAATTTTAGAGGCAAATGTATCTCCAAAACAATTGGCATCCTCGACATTATTTACACGCGGGAAATGCACCATTGATCAATGGGGTGGCCATCCCTGGCATTATTGTCAAATAGTCCACGTGTCCCAACAGGTGACATTTACCAATGATACAATGGTCACAGATCAAATGCTAAATATTGGTGTCCTGGACGGAATTGGCAGACAGAGAAATTACAATTGGTCTATGGGACATCCATCCAGGACACTACACACTACGCACCAATGGTACAAGTGCCCCTACAGATGACATTTACCGGTGAGGCAATGGTCACAGGCAAACAGTTGGATAAGAGCTACACACATTTTGGTGTCTTTGACGGTTCACTGACCCCCACCCCACCCCGATGCTACTAAACTAGAACACAGCTTCTAATCCATTAACCAATAACAAAGTGTGGCCAAATATTAATCACGTATTTAATTCATCGGCAATTGATGCAACGTGCCACAAACGTATTTTCCCTATATGGTTCAATACTTTGATAATCCAACAATGGGCCTAATTTATTTTTTTAGACGTGCCCACTTCTTACTCATGGCTCAAAGAGATGCAGCTTAACGGAACATTTCTGGCAAATCTTGTTTTAATCCTTTGACAATTGATGAAATGTGCCACAGATATATTTTCCACATAGGATTCAATACTTAAAATACCTTATAGAACCAGAGTTATTCCCCGTGTTTCAAGTCGTGCCCCCTTCATATTCACGGTGCAACTAGATATTGCCTGAAGGAAAATATCTACTAAATTTGCATAAATCTATTAAGCGTGCGGCTAGTTGACCTCAACGAAACAGGGCTCGGTGCACTCAAATCAAGAATGGACCTGAGGAAGCTATAGTTTGATACTGAGGACAAGACATAGTTGCCAAATGCGAAGAAGGGATGTTTCTACTATAAGAGCAGCAGAATACAGTAATCATAGATACATATACAGAATGATGTTGAGGTCATCGACGATTGAAAAGGTCTTCTTGATACATTACTTCCAATAGGTGCAGAGCAGATCACTGCCGCAGACTTCTCTACCGACATTTGACATCTGGCATTTGGCATCTGCTGTGGTGTGTGACAGGTATTATCGCATTCCAGTCCTTTTGGATGTCGTAGATTCGTGGCTCTAAGGTCCACGTGAAAGTTAAGATGGGACTATATTTAACGGTACACGTGTTTCCACAATTATATACAATTCACCTTCCCAGAGTATCCATCCATCATCTGACCTCGAATGACGTCATAATGAGCTCAGCGCACGCATGATGACGTCTCAATCATTACGTCACAAAGGGTTCCATATAGACGTCATCAAATCTCAGAGTCCGACACGTTGTATAAATTGTATGTCTTTGTAATTCTTTGCTATTTAATAAACATGCTGTTGAATATTTTGAAACTAATTTGACTGGACGCATTAGGCAGCAACAGCACCCAGTCAAATTAGTTTTAAAATATTCAACAGCTTACCTGTGTAATTCTTTGGAAATTGATAGTCAGGGTGTTCAGAGATCGATCGATCCCAACACGAGCGAGGTGTGGGTGGAGCTTAGCTAGAGATGGGCGGGGCATAGCTAAAAATGGAAAGGTTCATTGCAACAGAGGGGCAGCTCCAAGCGCCATCGTGAACACACTTTATGCGTGTCGCAGAAAACATCTGCGAGCCATTACAAATCATCGTTAGCCGAACATGCTAACATCAAATGCAGCACTCGACAAACTCTGCGAAGCAGAGCCATTATCGGTGAGGGTAGCGCAACAGCGATGGTCCATGTTCGGGCATGTTCGGGCATGTTCGGGCATGTTCTTCGAATACCAGAAGATACACATGCTTAGGATGCTGGCAAGGGACGTGGCGAAGTTGAGAATGTTGAAGGAAAACTGATTGCACCTGAAAGAAGATTTCACTTCTTCAGCTTCAAAACGTCACTCATCGTCGCTGTCGTCGTCCTCGCCGCCGCCACCGCCACCGCAACCACCACCACCACCACCACCACCACCACTACCACCACCACCACCATCATCATCATCATCATCATCATCATCATGCCCAATGAGCTATTTCCAATAACTTCTATGTTAGTACGGATTTAACAAGACGATGGCACGGAAACAAATGACAGATGTGAAATAAGAAAATTCCTCAACGCCCTATTATTGGAATCATTTTCCACGGTGTATAACCATGTGTACAGCTTATAGGAATATGTCTGTGCAATTTCATTACATTCAGAATATTGTCAGTATGGGCGTGTGAATATTCGAGGACATTTAGAGAACATGTTGACAGAAAGTTGTTGCTGCCGAAGAAAACAACAACTTTCAATGGAATTGCTCTCAAGATGATCGAAACGACTTGGAATATCGGCTATCAAAGTAAGTAAAATGTCGTAAGTAATGTTGTTGAAATCGATATTGGATTATTTCCACGTGGCCTACATAGACACGAGGCTCATCATGTCAGTCAATCTTGACAAACCGTAGCACGATAATATAATATTTTACATACATTATGTAATAATGAAAAAAATGTAATTACGCTCATTACGACAGGTAATCTGGAATTCACTTTGGATATTTTGAAAGTAATTTCAATGAATGATGTTGCTTTTTTGGGCAACGTACCTCACCGAACACTTATATACTAACTAATTTCACGCCTTTCGAGTTCTTCTTATACCAATAAGTGTCCTCCTAGCGATACGATAGATAATATATTCTAATATCACGGGATTGGTCAATTAATGACTCAGATCTGTCATTCAAGTATAAGACATCATAATCAATAGCCCTTTCCACTTTACCCACCCATCATATGACGTCATAATCATCTACGCGGCGTGAAGAATGACATCATAATGAATGACGTCGATAAGTACCTCATGAACACATATTTGAAGACGTACTATGCGTTGTTGTACAAATTGTATTTCTTTACTATTTAATAAATATTCTGTTAAATATTTTGAAACTAATTTGACTGGGCGCAGTTGATGCCATAGGCAGCAACAGCACTGAGCCAAATTAGTTACAAAATACCCAACAGCTTATCCGTATAGTTTTCAGGAAATTGATAGTCAGGCCATTCGGGGATCGATCACCCCCAACAGGGCGAAGTGTGGGTGGAGCTTAGATAGAGATGGTCGATGCATAGCTAAAACTGGAAAGGTCCATTACGCCATATCTAGGCTGACGTCACCATCATAATTGACAGAAACATTCCATCATAAAGCTGGAATAGTCCGTCATGTGTACGAATTGTATGCCTTTGGCACATTTAATATTTAATACATATGCTGTTGAAGATTTTGAAAGTAATTTGACTGGGAGCTGTTGATGCCATAAGCATTCAACAACTTACCTGTATGGTTACCTTGATAATGCGATTCTGAAACTTCTGGGTTCAATCGATCCCAACGTAGGGAAAGCATGGGCGGAGCGTGGCTAGAAATGGACGAGACATAGCGAGAAATTGACCTTTGTGGCAAACAATATGGCGGATAGACATTTCCTCTATTTCCTCTACATTTAAACACTACAGGAAAACTTTAGTTAAACCCTCATATAGGGCCGTCTTGAGTCCAAGAATTCAGAATCACCAAATTTGGCATATCGATTCATATTATAGATGGCTATGGAAAAGATGTACTAGGTGCATCCCGTGGTATAGACTTTAGCCATAAACCGGGAGTGCAAGTTGGTAAACTCACCAAATTTGGCACATCTATTCATATTATAGGTGGCCGGCACATCCCTGAGTTGCAGGACAAAGCATCAAATATCTATAGGTTACGGGGCCACAAAGTGCATACCGGAATACTTAATCTTTGCCAAAACTTTGGAGTGCAAAAAGATAGAATTTACCACATTTATCAGACGCCTACAGATTACGATAGTTTATGATAGCTTTCAGTTTTTGGTCAACAGATCTATTATCTAGGACTTGGGCGTCACTAAGTGCAGTTCTAAGACACAGGACATAGACGCTCGATTGTATTCTAGTTAATACTGTCATACGGCTTAGTTTTTGTCTGATTGTGTTTTAATTCTATGCATATCGTAATTATGTTTGATCAAATCTTATTTTTGTTGGTTTCTTACCTTTCTATGTCATGTGAACTAGGGAGCTGCATTTCTATAGAAGGTAGTAAGTGGCCAACTACTGGTACTCCATAGATTATTGGTTGATAGAAACTCCATTTGTATTCAAATATTATTTATATACGTGTCTTTTAGTTCATAAAACTGTTTAAAAATAACTAGCGCATTTAGAATAAAAGAATGTCTAGGCTTTAGAATTATACCTCTCACCCACCACCGTCTTGATTCTGCAAAACGTTTCAAAAACCCCATCACCCAGCGCTTAGAAATGCAGGAAATACAGTTTGAGAAACGGACCCTGTGTCCACAATACATCCTACTAACTAAAGTGAAATGAAATGAAATTTATTGGTGTGAACGAAATTTCACGTTTTGATCACACACAGTGATCTACTGTATTGCATAGAAAACGTTTATAATACAACGCGTTAACTGGAATTTATAAACAAGAACAGAAACATAACTTAAACAATCAACTACCTGCACAATCAAGCCTGCGCCAGAGATCACATGGCTCTTGGAACAAAAGGATGGCGTCTCTCCATGGCAGGTGGTCAGAATACCGCCTGTCGCAAAAAACACGTCATAGGGGCCTACTCCTATATCCCAAGAGTCATATACTATAGCATGCCACTTGTATTAAGGGATCGCCTGTACATAGTGGCTAATGAAGGGATCCGATCCGTCACCCAAGTATCCGACGTCATTATCAATGGCCTTTTATCCATCCATTATATGTCGTCATAAACCACTATGTCTCGCGTAGGATGACGTCATAATCAATTATGGCATTAATGACCTGATTTAGTCCGTCTTAAACGCTTAACAAATCGATACGTTGTACGAATTGCACGTCTTTGCTACTTAATAAACATACGTTTGAATAATTTTGAAACTATTTTGACTGGGCGCTGTTGCTGGCGGGCGCTACGAATTGCATGTCTTTACCATTTAATAAACATTCTGTTGAATATTTTGAAACTAATTTGACTGATTGCTGTTGCTGCCATGGCCAGCAACAGCGCCCAGTCAAATTAGTTTCAAAATATTCAACAGCTTACCTGGATAGCTTTCTGGAAATTGATAGTCAGGGAGTTAAGGGATTGATTGATCCCAAAACGCGCGAGGTGTGGGTGGAGATTAGCTAGAGATGGGCTGGGCGTAGCTAAAACTGGAACGTCCATTACGTCACTAATGAGCTGACTTCACAATAATTATTACGTTTGACTCCGTCAGGAAAATCGCAAAATCCGCCATTCTGTGTGTACGAATTGTATGTCTTTAGTGGATTTACAGTTTAATAAACTGTCTGTTGAATATTTTTAACTAATCTAACCGGGAGCCGTGCTGTCATAGACAGCAACACCCCGACCCACCAACCCCACCCCTCACACACCACCCCCTCAGTCAAATTAAGCCCCAAAATATACACCAGCTTACCCGCATAGTTTCTTTGAGTTTGGGATTCAGGAAATCATGGTTCACATAAATTGATCCCAACGCTCGCAAAATGTTGGTGGAGCTTAGCTGCAAATGGGAGGGAATTGCTAGAAATGGATATATTCTTGTGGTCTATAAGGTGGTCGCTTCATACAGGTTCTACTATGCATGAAAATGCCATATACAATGGCACATTATCGCCATTAGATAAGTACATTTGCTTTCCCGCATTCAATCACATGGCATATATATTTAGCAAAATTAACCAAATACAGTTAATAAATCTCAATTGTTTAGCGCGAAGTGTGTAAGGAGTTTTCCTACCCCAGGCACACCTTCACTTTAGTACACACACACGCACGCACGCACGCACACACACGCACACACGCACACACGCACACACGCACACACGCACGCACACACACGCACGCACGCACACACACACACACACACACACACACTCACACACACTCAGTAGCTCTCTTGTCCTTTATGTTTTTTCTAATCTAGCTATAAATTATATGATCGTCCCTATAACAATTATCGATCCTATTTAATGGGTTATACGATCGTCACTGACAAAATATGCTTTATTTGACATAATCGCGATAGTATCCACTAGCCAAACGGTGGTATTACCATTTACGTGATTTAATGTGTGTCATACTCCGGTGTGTATCTATACCGCCAATCTCAGGTGAGGTGTTTACTGGTGTTGTGTGTTCGACAAAGCGGAAAATGATCTATTACAGAACTGACAAAGTGATACAAAATTGTTTCTTTATGACGTTCAAGAGAAATGTTATTCAAGTCAGCGATTTCAGTGTCAAGAAAACATAAACAACAGGCTTCCCATGGCGACTAAGTCACGTGTTTACATCTAAGAAAGTTATATATTGCGTGTAGAGACGTATTTTATTATATTATTATAAACCCGCCATCTAGCCACCACTCAACCCACGCCCACTCATATATGCATATAAATTATGGCGACATGACTGTTGGGTGGGTGAAGGGAGGGGGCGTATTATACGGCACCAATGTTCAATCGCATATCAAGCCTATTATAATAACCGAGCAACTCTACATTAATATTGAATGTGGGTGAACAGAATTTTTGATTTGCGCTATTGGCACGGCGTTTCCATGTGCCATTATTAAGCTTAAACTGGTCCTATTTAGTTTATTTTCAATAGCCATTGTCGCGAGATATTCCGGTGACATGATAACTGTATTGCTTCTGCGCGTGAATATCTTAGCGTATAAATGGTTGCCGTTATGAAGAAATTTTGTTAATTTTGCAAATGATAGTTCTGTAGGTCGTTGCTGTCTTTACCGCAGGTTCATTTTCAAAAAGCAATACCAGTTACTATAGTAAATTCAGTTGGACAATGTTCGATAAAAATTAAGTAGCACAAAGACTTAATTGGTTATTTCTGTATTATGCTTTATGTAATAAGCTTCTTTGATATACTCAAACGAGCGGAACCGCATTAAACGGACTTATCCCCGCTACGACATGGCAGTTATTCAGCCTTTCTTCTTGTACTACGTGGCTTTAAGCTCCACTTTACCAGAATTGTATGACCCACAGTTTGGAATAATAGATATACAAACTAGAGGAGGGGACGAAATAAGTTTGCGTTAGAGTCATAAAGGACATTCAAATGAATGCCACGAGCGGTATTTGAGTGTTTAAGTAGCCCGGATGAAGTTAGAGTAAATGAATGTGTCGTTGCTTTAAGACAGTAACAGTTAACAGGCTTTTGCACTCAGCTCTACTAAATTACATTTCTACGAGTGTTTTCTTGCTAAGTCAATTAAAGTTGTTTCTCCGTAACGTTACATTATTGTAATAGCAGTATGAAAGGTTAGGTAAGCAGTGTTGTTTTGACATTTGACACGCGGATACAATAGAGGATCACATACAGGCATCTTCTCAAGAGGCTACTTCGAGATGGCAGCTGTTACTAAGAGAGCTACTGAGATTCGAAAGCCCTCTGGCAAAAACAAGCGCCCCATCAAGACTGCCCTCCACCAAGCGGTTCTGGACGGGCGGCTACATCAGGTTCGTCTACTGGTTTTCAATCACGGAGCGAATGTGGATTTTAGAGATCTTAATGGACGAACACCTTTAATGTTAGCGTGTTTGCTGTGCACGGAAGAGCTTGGAATACGTATCACGAAGATACTTCTACAGGCTGACGCATACCTGAACATCAAGGACCATCTGGGGAGGACAGCGCTCAGCTATGCCTGTATGAGCGGAAAGGAAGAAATTGTAGAGGCGCTTCTTAAAGAAGATGTCCTGGATGTGATGGAGGAAGACAATGATGGAAACACGTCACTACACCACGCAGCTATGAGCGCTAATCCGAACGTTGTGGAAATGCTATGTAAAAGAATCGTCAAATTTGGCCTCCATATTGACGCCCGTAATGCCTTAGGCTACACTCCACTACTGCTAGCTTGCAAAATGGCTCATTATGTATCAGCTTATATCTTCATTTCCATAGGCAAAGCTTCTCCTTCATTACGGGACAGCGAGTTCTTTTGCAATGCCAGTGAGTGGATACGTCGGAGCAAGAAGTCTTTAAAGAAGGCGTCCTTCCTACGTCCCGAGCCAAGGGTCTTCAGCGCACCGGAGGCCGGGGGAATTATGTTGTCACGACAGAACACTATTTACCAGAAAGCAGTTACGCCTATTTGTAAGCATACCAAGCCCAAGCCAGACCCTTTTACAGCAACAACACTAGGTCTGACCAGACTTCCAGTTCTCTTTGACACTGATGGGAGCATCTTTAAGCGAGAGGCCTTCAGAAACGGTCAGGAAGCGGTGGGCATGCTAGTCGACGCAATACACGACGCCGTGGAACAAGCGCCATCTGCTGGCCGGTCTAGACACGCGAGAATACAGCATCCTACTAGTGCCAAACTAAGGTATGAATATACAATACTTAAGGTGGGCATGTGCTACCCAGACACTACTACAGTAGCTGCTGCTGCTACAGCTGCTGCTATTGCAACTGCTACTACGGCTGCTGCTACTATTACTGCCACTGCTACTGCTACTGCTACTGCTACTGCTACTGCTACTACTACTACTACTACTACTACTACTACTACTACTACTACTACTACTACTACTACTACTACTACTAGTACTGCTGCTGCTGCTGCTGCTGCTGCTGCTGCTGCTGCTGCTACTGCTACTACTACTACTACTACTACTACTACTACTACTACTACTACTACTACTACTAATGATACTACTGATGATGTTGCTGCTGCCTCTGCTGCCTCTGCTGCCTCTGCTGCTGTCATTGTCGTTGTTGTTGTCGTTGCCTCTGCTGCTTGTAGAAGGACTGTGTTCTGTGTGCAATTAGGTTGAGGACGTAAACCATATTCCTTTACACTGTATTAAGTACAAGACCCAGCGATAACTATGCATACCACATTATTATATAGCACAACACAATACAGAAAACACAAGTGCTTGTACTGGTACTGGTGGTGATGCTGTTGCTGTTGATGGTGGTGATGATGGTAGTTGTGGTAGTGTACGTGCGTGCGTGCGTGTGCGTGCCCGTGCGTGTGCGTATGCGTGTGCGCCTGCGTGCGTGCGTGCGTGCACGCGTGGTGGGGTGGCGGTACGTGGTGCTTGTGCTGGTGTTTTGGTATTGGTGCAGAAAATACAAGTGCTTCTGCTGGTACTGATGTTGATGCTGTTGCCGGTGGTGGTTGTGGTGGTGTTGGTGGTGGTGGCGGCGGCGGCGGCGGCGGCGGCTGTGGTGGTGGTGGTGATGTCGGTGGTGGCGGCGGCCGTGGTGCTTATGCTGGTGGTTCTGGTACTGATGGTGCTGTTGCTTTTTTGCTGGTTCTTAGACAGACAGACAGGCAGACAGGCAAGCAAGCAAGCAAGCAAGCAAGCAAGCAAGCAAGCAAGCAAGCAAGCAAGCAAGCAAGCAAGCAGGCAGGCCGGCGGGCGGGCGGGCGGGCGGGCGGGCGGGCGGGCGGGCGAGCGGGCAGGCAGGCAGGCAGGCGGACAGGTAGGCAGGCAGGCAGACAGACATACAGGCGCAGGCAGGCAGGCAGGCAGGAAGGCAGAGAGACAGACAGATCTTATCTATGCTCCATCAATCATTTATGTATTTCAGAGCCTTTGTCTGGCGTACGAATACCACGTCAGTTCCGGACATGCGCGCTATGTTCCGCGTGTACTCAGAGCAATATGGTTACGGGCTGCAGTTGCGCGCGCTGTTTGACGAGAGACTGCGCTCCGCTGTATGTTCACTCAGAGAGCAGAATAACTCTTCGGTTTTCCGCAGTGAGGCTGCATCTCCTGAAGTCGCTGACAATACTCTTCCCCCGATACAAGTGGCAGCAACTTAGAGACTTGTGTGTTCGCATGTGTGGTCGAGAGATGCCCCATTTCCACAGTACAGCTCAGAAATAACTATAAATGTTTTCAAAACAAAAACTGAAAACATGTTTAATTAGCAGGAGCACACTTTAAAACAGGATTTAAGAAATGATCTTTTGAATACTTTGAACACAAACGGGACTGGAAAATATTGCTGCTTTAGGTATATCTTTCAATCAAATATGTTCAAAATATTCAACAGTACATTAATTCTGTTTTCTGTATGTAGATCTTTCGATTTATCGCGATAAAAATATGAATCGCGATATCTTATTATGGCAATCTGAAAAAATCGTAAAACCGTAAAAAATGTACGACAACATGTTGAATATTTTTAAATTATTTTTACCATCTTCCAAGTCAAATTAATTTCAAAATATATAACAGATTGCCACTGTTAATTTAAAACAAACCACAAAAATTACCTACATTTGCGTACGTGGCAATACACGCTTCACCCCACTTTCTAATATTTCTCTCAGCATTGGCGCGATATATCGGTCTATCGCGTATTTATGCACAATGCCTACGATAATGCTCAGAAATAACTTTAAAAATATCTCCAAAACAAAATAAAACGTACTGGCTAAGGCAGCAATTTCTTCCAATCCAGTTATGTTCAAAATGGACATCGGGACATTTCTAACATTGTGTTCAAAATTGTACTAACTAACATTTCTGTCTTTTGTTTTGTAAAGATGGTAACTAATTTATTAACTTACTGTATATATCTATGTTCCCGTGTCTCTGTTATAGCTACCATTACCATTCTTGAGCTCTTCCATTGTGCATAACTATCGCGTTATATTGATGCTGTCATAGTGTTTACTATTGGGAAAACCTGCTTTTAATTAATGGTGGAAATCAATGGTTAGTTTGAAAGCAAATTAGTATTGTATCAAAATAATTAGCAGGTTTCATACATTCACATTTATCTTCCTGGGATTTACCTTCCACGGATTGAGTGCAAGATTGTACCATTAACAAGCCATCAATCAATTAAATCTCTTTAAAAACTGAAAATCCACGTCTTTCATCTGTTTTAGTCTATGTCTAACTGATTTGACGTATTCCTCTTTATTTTAGATTAGGGTTGCACTGGGCCGAACTAAAGGCAGTGCAACAGGGGCCTTTGCACAAGGCCCCCAAATTTACAAAGCCCCCAAAAGTGACACAAAAATTATTTTTTTGTCTTAATTTTGGGGCTCCTGCATAAGTTCAAGTTACATGCATATATGCCACACCTATAGTATGACTCATAAATCAGTCAAGCTTTTTCAAGAGAAAACAATTTTGAATACGATATAAAAATGTTCTGTTGAATATTTTGAATATAATTGGATTGGAAGACATTACTGCCTTAGGCAGCAATGTCCTCCACTCGAATTGTTTTCAAAATATTCAACAGTATCTTTTTCATTTTGTTTTTGACACGTATTACATTATTTCTGAGTACTATATATGACTGATGTGCCCAGGCGCCACCACAGACCTCTGACCTCAGAGGCCCCCCAGTGGTGTTTCGGTTAAAATCTACCACAGCTTTCTCATGATCCTAACGGAATTTACGACCCCCACCCACCCACCCACCACCTCCACCCTCGGGTAAGAGTTAAAAAACCTTGCACAGGGCCCCTAAGTCCTAGGTTGGGCCCCGGGGTTGCTTTACGGCCAAGGTACACGGTTCGCATCATAATGGTCCCCGTTTAGAAGTGTTTAACTAGCACATCATATGACTTTATCTGTAGCATATACGTCAATGTTGTGAGATTATTGTTTTGAGTTATCCCGGTCGATTATTTAAGAATACTCGTGATTACTCGATTACCAGCTTGGGTATAATTATACAAATTACCAAGGTATAAGAACAAAAACATATCAATGACGATGGCTACAATGGTGTTTAGAAAAGTCTATTTGCAGGCGAAGAGAAGACTATTTTTGGAAATGTAACGATTCTCGAGCCAGTCATTCCAGGTGTACATTTTCAAAAATAGTCTCCTCTTTGCTTTCAGATGGACATTACATTCACTAAGCAAAATGTCAATTTTTCGTAACCGTGAAAATGAATTAAAAGGTTGGAATTGAAATATTTTATGCAGCAGAAATTATTCAAGACTAATCGATTATACGATATTTAATCATATAAATTCACGATTTAAAAAATAATCGCGATTTTCGATTTAATCACATAATCGCGCAAGTCTATAACCCTATGTAAAATTTCACATTTTTACCGTTTCCGTACATAGAGGCATCCCACTTGTGTGTGAATGATGGCGAAATGGAAGGAAACTGCTCAAGATAGTATAATTTGGAAAGATATATACAAGGCAAAATAAAATGGCAGAACATTGGTATATGAATCAGATAAACATATTCGACTTACCTAATTCTGATCTTGTAATAAGGATGGATCATGCTATTATTAATCAAATTATTAATTCGAAGGTGCACAATTTGCCGCCAACCGTGCACAAGTTGTTCTGTCAGCGGGTTTTCTGTAGCCGGCTCAGATCAGTAGTCAGCCTCTTCTCAATTCCGTCAGCTTAACTACACCTTAAATGACATTGCAAATGAGAATTAAAATTCAATAAAAACACACCGGCAAAAATAACAGTTTTATCATATTTTATCGAATAAAATGATTTAGACAAATTTTCATGATCTCTATGAAAATTTCGATTACAATCATTGATTTCGAAACCACGTACAATTGATAAATCCAGATTATCAGTCAATCGTACGACGTCATAATCAACTACTTGCCGTGTAGGCTGACGTCATAATAAATTACGTCATGAATGACTCGATTTAGTCTGTCTTAAACGCTTAATAGTCCGACAGTTGTACAAATTGTATGTCTTTACTATTTAGACATAGCCATTGACAGCAACAGTGCCCAGTTAAATTATTTTCAAAATATTCAACAGCTTGCATGTATAGTTTTCTGGAAATTGAGATTCAGAGAGTACAGGGATCGACTGATCCTAACACGGACAATGCGACGGCGGGGTTTAGCTTGAGATGGTCGGACCATAGCCAAATCTGAATTCCTCCATTGAAAGTATGACGTCATTGTGTGAATCCTCAGCTTACATTTTACGCTACAAGAAACTGGCATCTAGTAAAGATACAACGCTGGACAGAAACTTCTATACAAGTTTAACAAACTAGAGTTTTACTTATATGTAATTGATATGGCGGTGTCTGAATCAGCTGTTTTACTCTATCAATCATCACCAACAAATAATAGTATCACAGGATCACGTCACACCACAACAACCATTCACGCGATGACGTCACTGACTGATTTTCCTGGAAACTGAAGAAAGTACATTTACCTGTCGAAATTCACTAATTTAGGAATTAAAAAATATGTAAATAATAAATATCTTTCGAATTTTTTGGCGTGCTTTCTCTGAGGATATCTATTGATTTGGGATGGGTAAAGGTCAAAGAACAAGGAACAAGGGCACCGCTTACGGG
The DNA here is from genome assembly GCA_034401795.1 of Chaetoderma sp. LZ-2023a. Taxonomy (NCBI): domain Eukaryota; kingdom Metazoa; phylum Mollusca; class Caudofoveata; order Chaetodermatida; family Chaetodermatidae; genus Chaetoderma; species Chaetoderma sp. LZ-2023a. The sequence continues at coordinate 84,320,608 of CM067369.1, read as the reverse complement.
TCAATGTTACCAGTTTCCGTTTTTGCCAGATATCAACCCCTTGATAAGTTAGATTCAACTGACATACAAGAAGATGACACATGTCACCCCACAAAGTCAAGGACAAGAATTTAGTGTCTAGCTCACCCCTAAGTGCCATCAACGTTATCATTTTTCGTTTTTCACAGAAATGAACTCCACTTAATTATATAGGCCTCCGACCAATAGACATATTAGAAGATACATTTTGACATATATATGTGTCAGAATACCAGATTTCGGCTAAAAGTATCAATTATCGTTTTGGCTAAGTTTAACGACCGACTTGCTATATGACCACCGTGTTGAACTTATAGTTACCTCGATTTAGTATCAATTTTATAGTTGATCCATCCGATGATTGTCGAGAAAACCACATCCTCGTGCTCATAGGAAATGATGTGTGGAAGCAATATGATTATATGAATTGCGTTTTCTGCTAGGGCTTTGACCGAATGAGTTGAAGCTTGGCAGATGTCTAGCTGCTAGCACCCTCCAGGGTTTAGGGCTTAGGCGAAGCGGGCGTTCCTGCTGTGAATAGTTTCACGGTACTCCATCATAAGTGAGCATTTACCCATCCATCATATGACGACATAATCAACAACGTGACGTGTAGGATGACGCCATAATCAATTACAGCATGAATGGCGGTGACTTAGTCCGTCTTAAACGCTTAATAGTCCGACACGTTGTACGAATTGTATGTCTTTGCTATTTAATAAACATTATGTCGAAAATTTTGAAACTAATTTAACAGGGTGCTATTGCTGCCTATGGCACCAACAGCACCCAGTCAAATTAGTTTCAAAATATTCAACAGCTTACCTGTATACTTTTCTGGAAATTGATAGTCAGGAAATTCAGAGATCGATCAATCTCTACACGGCAACGCGTGGGTGGAGCTTAGCTAGAGATGGGCGGGGCATAGATGAAACTGGAAAGGTAAATTCAGGCTAAGAGTAGTTGTCGGGCTGGTGGTTGCCACATCAGTCATTAGATACAGAAGAGGTATATGGCAGTGGTATATATGCTGTTTGGCGGTGATTTGCATTGTTTTACTTAATACATACATTGGATGGCATTTCAGGAGATGTGTGGAATTAGTTTATAACTACATTATTTGAGAAATCCACACCGCGGAATTAAATGTCTCGCCTGTCTCCTGTTTGTCACAGCTACATTGACCTTTGAGCTTCAGCCCTCACTGTTATCATGCCGCTTCCTAAGATTATAGGTAACCAGGTATCCAAGTGTAGTTGCAATATGCTTAGCCAATCCTGAAATATAAGGTGAAAAGTTCTGCTAAACGCAAGCGCTTAATATTGAAAAAGCAGTTCTGTATCAAGGTCAGTGACATTGACCGTGTGCACCCCAACATTATGGTGCTTCCGAACATGATAGGTAACCATGTATCCAAGTTCAGTTGCAATAGGCTTAACCAATCCTAAAATATAAGATGAGAAGCTTTGCTAAACGCAAAATCCTAATGTTGAAATAACATTTCTGTATCAAGGTCACAGTGACGTTGACCTTTGACCTTGTGACCATAACATCATCAAGCTGCTTCCTATCATTATAGGTAACCATGTATCCAAGTTTAGTTGCAATAGGCTTAACCAATCCTGATATATAAGCTGAGAAGTTTTGCTAAACGCAAAAACTTAATGTTGAAATAACAGAGTTATATATCAAGGTCATAGTGACCTTGACCTTGTGACCCCAAGATCATCATGACACTTCATATCACTATAGGTAACCAGGTATCCAAGTTTAGTTCCAATAGGCTTAACCAATCCTGAAATATAAGCTGAAAATTTGCTAAACGCAAAAACCTAACGTAACATATTAACAAAGATTATACCGTGACCTTTGATCCCATAACCGTGAACGCATGATGCCTGCATCAGCGTGCTGCTTTCTTTCGATGTATATCTCCATGTATCCAAGTTTGGTTCTAATTGGATCAGGCATTGCTGAGATATAAGATATAAAACCTTTGACCCGTGTAACCTTGACCTCATGGCCTCTTTATCGGCGGACTCCTTCCTTTTGATGTATATTACCATGCACCCAAGTTTGGTTCCAATTGGATCCGGCATTGCTGAGATATAAACTTAACTTAAAAGTTTCCGCCGCCGCCGGAAAAGTGATACATATGTCTCGATCTTGCTTCGCAGGCGAGACAATAAACCAGAGCCGGGCAATTCGAATTCCTTATTTCCGACGCGGCACCTACCATCTCTTATACACTGATATCTGACTCACTTCGGATAGCAAGACTTGTCGCGTTGTTCTGGTGGAAGCTTTCATGCGCTATGCTGCTAGGGGCTGTTGTCAGTTGTGGATTCTATTCCACATCAATGCTTATATACCGCAATGCCATGTATACTTGCATAACTAGTATAACGGCTGCAAGGTGCGCGGCCCCCTTGAACGTGCGGGCATGCGAGGTACTGGGTGACCATCTTTGCGCATGAACCACTACTTGGCTAGCCACTTGCAATTACGGTCAAAATCAGCTACCACACAATTCCACGGTGTGTTAGAAACACACAATCGTAAAAGACTCTCCGGCAAGGCAAATTTTACGTCTTGGTGTGTTGGCTTGGTGGAAGCGTTTGTGGGCTCTGATGATAGCCGCTAACACTACTCGTGGGTTCGATCGCCCGTCAATGCTTCAGAAGAGAGTATGCAGCTTAGGCGGAGTGAATTGTTTTCTATTCAAATTTCCATCTTCGCAACAATCATTCGTCAGGCGTCAGATCACCCCTTTTCTTATCTAAACTTCAACATGGGGGACGATTGCGTGCTTCTTGGCACGTGGTGCTCTTAGGCCGTGGGCTCACTGGAGACTTAACCGGCGTAGTGCAATACTGCGGTATGACGTTATTCCCAATAATCTCTCCAGTGAGAAAACGGCCTTAGAAACCGTATCCCTGAACTTCTTTCCTGTGAGAGAAAAAGCTGACGGTAACGCTTGAGCGTATATCATGCGTTCAAACAGGGAAAGAATAGCGATATATCGGAAGATAAACCGTAGATTTGTTTAAGGTCGTGTTCTCATTAGAGACTTAAAGTTCTCATCTATTCTTAAAAGATACATATTCTAGCTAAATTTAGGACTATTTGTTACTTTATGCACACTTTTACTAACTTGGACTTTAGCCGCCATTTTAGATAGATATTTACGGGCGCCATTAGCATTACGAGAATGGTTTTATACAAAAAATTGCTCACCGGCGAAGACAATAGAGTCTGAAATAATGGCGCCAGCAAATATCTATCTAAAATGGAAGCTACAGGTCTAGTTAGTTAAAGTGCCGATAAATTAACAAATAGTCATAAATTTAGCTAGGATATGTATCTTTTAAGAGTAGATGAGAACTTTAACCAGCGTAACGCAATACTGAGGTATGGCGTTATTCCCGATTAACTCTCCAGTGAGAACATGCCCTAAGAGAAATAAGTGACGTATTTATTCCGGGACAAGAGCCAGTCCAACGAGAACGTTAGCTGATATAGCTGGTATTTACCGAAATAGTGGGTGTATGAGAAGACGGCCTAAGTTAGAATGGCAATACGTTCCACAGACAAGCAACAACTCCCAGTCAAATTAGTTTCAGAATATTCAACAGAATTTTCCTAACATCATAAATAATTTTCCATTTCTGGTCTGGTTAAATGGTGAAGATAGTATTAGGTCGTGTTCTTAATAGAGACTTAACCGTGTAACGCAATACTGAGGTATGGCGTTATTCCCAATTAACTCTCCAGTGAGAACACGGCTAGATTATAAATAATATTGCAAACAGACCCTATGACGTAGTAGGCGTAAAAGAACACATACACTTCCGGGTCCATTCCATGTGTATGACGTCAGGCTTAGCAAGACCATACACTGTTTTATTATTTTTTCTCTCAAATGATGTCAGTGTGAACATGGCTGTAATGTGAAATAGATTAATAGAGGTCATTATATTCACAAGTGTGTATCGCAATCAAATCCATACCCTGAATCGACAAACCACAAAAGGCGATGACGAGTAACTGAGACGGAAGAAACGAGTGCCAAATTAAGTACGATTATCTGATAATTATGTTGGGAATTTGGGGGAACCTCAACAAATAGAAATTAATTAAATCAATTTGCTGCCGTGTAACAGCGACTTGTATCAATTCTTCGCCAAATATTTCTCAACAGGACAACAACTGGCGCTAAACTGCTTAGATACCACTAACCAGCTTGCATATAATGACTCGGTTACTGATTAGACTGGAGTTAGAAGCGATAGGGATCTCATTTACGCCTCCCTCAGGCATCTTATAGTACAGATGAGACAAGAGGCGAGACAAGGCTTGGATAAAAGAATCGTTAATCAAGTGTGAGGATACGTAAATTGTATTGCTGTACAACAGAAAACGTGTCCATTTGTGCTCGCCTATTCACCAACCATCTGTATAATAAGGTATAGATTCTATTATTGGATAGCTACTTGTTTAATGCAAAAGTTAACCAACTAGAGATTAGGAGATGATTGAATTTGTTCATGGACACGACGTCTAGAGGCGCATATGCAGGGAGAATGATTCAACTAGGTTCATACGATTGAATCATTGACTGGTCAGTCGATCCGTCGGCCGGTCGGTCGGTCGTTCGGTCAGCTGGTTGTTTGTCTGGTTTGTTGTTTGGTTTGTTTGCTGGTTGGTTGGTCGGTTTGTTTGTCGGTCGGTCTGTCGGTTGGTTGGTCAGTCAGTCGGTCGTTTTATTGGCCTGTCGGTCGGTCAGTCGGTCGATCTGTCAGTCGCATAAAAACGTTAGTAAAATCACACACCAAAATCTAATAAACTGTACAAATCGAATTATAATTTTCTCTTAACGGCTGCTTAATTAATCGTGACGACTTAAGCCAGCCCGTGGATACGTATTAAATTAAGAGTTGCATATCATAATTAAATAACACTTCTGGATTAGGAAGCATTATCACACAACTGAAAATTCTTTTGATGTAAATTTGGCATGAAAACGGAGTGTGTAAAATAGGGGCCTATAATTTCCCCCCACTGTGTATGCATGATTACTGTATTGTGGTCGCGTAACGGGAGCGACTAGCCAACCGGGGACCAGTAAATGAAGCCTCTCAGGCCATACTACGGTTACATCGACGGATGGCAATACGAACGCACAGGCGAAGTGAGAATCTCTAAGACACGATTTGCTTCTCCTGCGCATGGGCCGGACCACGGGGAGTAGCCCTGTGATAGATCGATTTTTCTCATAGGGAACAAACATTGGAAAACGCCACCCCGCAGGGTGGTTTAATAAGTCACCCTCTACTGTTCAATATCATGATGAGTGATCTACCCAAAGACATTGAAAAAGACGATGCACTGGGTCCCAACGCAATAGGCGGGTCTATTTTCGCTGATGACACAGCATTGTGGAACAAATATGCGAAGATAGACCGGGCACGAAAGACCATACAAATAGTTCTTGACACAGTCTCACACTGGTGCAAAAAATAGTTTCAAACTGTCTGCGAAAAAACCCCAGTTCTTATCAAATTTACCAATGTTAAATACGTAGGTTATGATGCAAATCCGCTCCTCAACGAACAGAAAATCAAGTCATGTGTTGAAGCCAAATTCCTGGGATTAACATTCGACAGAATGCTCACCTGGAACCCCACATCAAGAGTCTAAGGGAGAGATGCTTCAAGCAAGTGAATCTCCTTCGCTCATTAACGCTTATGCTATACTGCGGCCTAATCCTGTCAAGGATAGTCTATGGATGCGAAGCATACGCCACGACGAGCAAGTCACTGTTAGGAACCATTGACACCCTCCAATCAAAATGCCTGCGCATTTGATGTGGTGCCTCACAGAGCTGCCCTCGAGATGCAATCAACATAGAGTGCGGAGAAATACCACTAGATCTGCGGAGAGGAACGTCTCAAATTCTGGACATACCTACAAAGCTCTGCGCCTACCCACTCTACCGGGGAGGTATGAATTCCATGCAAGGAGCACCTAAGACACAAGGTACTGCCCAAAATGACAAAAAAAGACCAACCCACCAGTTCTGTTAATGACAGAGCTCGCCAGCGCCACTGAACTCGTAAACGTCAAAATAGAAAGCTCAAGGCCGGCTCCTGACCCGCCATGGCTACTACCGCAGATCAAGGCGCATGACAACATATCCTCACAGATAAGCAAGAAAGACCTTCCGGCGATAATCAGGTGCGACGCTCTGGAAAACATCGCCAACAGATGGAAGGAGCACAGGAAAATCTATACTGACGCTTCCAAAATGCCCAACTCCGGCGAATGCGAAGCAGGAGTAGTCAAAGGCGACCAGGAAGAAGTCCTCAAGTACAAGCTTCTGAATCACCTGTCGATATATACAGCCGAACTGGTGGCAATTAAACAGGCTCTAGAATGGATTAAAACAGCAAATCCAGGCAAACACGTTATTCTCACGGACTCACTAAGCTCGGTGAAGAGCTTCAAATCTAGCAGCAGCAAGAGCAGGGACAACCTAATCAAGGACTTCCGGCTGTATTCAACTGTGGTGACTGACAACAAGACGTGGACATCGACTGGGTCCCAAACCACGTTGACATCAAAGGCAATGAGCAGGCCGACGAGGCAGCCAAACAAGCACTCAAAGATGGAACTAGGACCAGTCAATAGGCACACCAGCAGCAAATGGCAAAAACAATGGTACGAAAGCACAACTGGTAGATTCCTGTTCAGAATCGTCCCTGGAGTCAAACGCAAATACCAAAACCACATCCCAGGACGCCAAGGCGACATTGTATTATGCCACATCAGAATGGGTCAGATCAGCGTTAACCAGATGAGGAAAAAACTCAACCTGTCAGACACATACCATTGTGAGGCAATGTGAGGCATGCGAGGAGACTGAAACTCTAGACCATTTCTTCATACGGTGCACTGAATATACAGGCATTAGAAAGGAACTCATCAATACGCTGAGAAATGGAAATTTCAATCTTGACCCTATAGAAGACATTATAGCGACGCGTGACCATCAAATCAACCACGAATTAATCGTGTTCGTGCTTGCATCGGACAAACACATCATATAATCAGAGCACATCATATAACACAGAATCTCCACGCGATAGGCAGCAATAAAGTATTGTTTATAAACATTCGCATTGAATGTTTAGCGTTCATTAGGCCACATAAGTCTTATTCAAGCGTGTCGATAAGCTGTGGTCGTAAACGTACAAACGAGCTTGCAAACACTTGCGTCATGAATTGATGACCCAGAGTACGTGAGTACATACCCGAAACATCTGTTTGTTTATTTGTTTATTTTCTTTTGTTCTCTTTCTCTTTCTTTCAGAGCCAGAGCTGGTGCCCCGACGCGGCAACGAACCAACAACGACATGCTGGCAGGGAGACAGACCAACAGACCAACTGACCAACAGGACAACAGACAGACTTGCCTGCCGCTGGACCACGAGGGATATGGACGTGTGTCCATGCCATTCCTGGTCCGTCGGTAGGTATGTTTGTCTGTCGAACGGACTGACAAACCGATCAACAAATGGACAGACGGATGGACAATTCTGGGCACGGCAAGCTGCTGGAGTACGCTTAAGCAATATACTTGGCCCCACTTTCCCAGTCTTCTCGGATGGGACTTTAAACTGAGGCCCCGTCATATAGTGCTCATCACTGTGTGAACATGAGTTAGGGCTAGGTAGGCAAGAAATTTCGGCATAATCAAAGTAAACCGGATGCTGAATGGATTCGTCCTCGGACGGAATCAAGCAACATACGGATTACATAATCAAAACAAAAATTGCTAGAATTAGAATCTTTCGGACATTTTCAATGGGTTTAGGGAGGGATGCAACCCGGATGGCTGATTGAGTTCGTCCTCGGATGGACACAATCGGCATACAGGCTGCCCAAACAATCAAAATCAAACAAGTGCGTGCTGGTGCCTGCTTCGGATGATGGCCAGAAGGGCAAATGGGTCCCATGACCGTAAAGACCCACACCCCACCCTCCCCGCACCCCCAAAGGGGCAGCGAGGTCTCTGACCTAAAGCCCCCCCATAGGGTACATCAGGTCATATGACCTCACGCAAACACCCCGCCCCTTCCAGCTCCTACCCCATCCCTTTCCACACCCAGTTAGCCCCCCACGCCCAAGCATGAGGAGCAACAGAACAGCCACTGACAAGAACAGTACGTGCTATCCTTAAGACGAAACAAAATCGAGAGACAACGATCAACACACTCACACACACAGAGACACAAGATAATGCACAAATTTAGGTCACAAGAATTCACAAGAATTAAACAGAAACCACAAAGGCCAGGCGTTAGTCTAGACCCTAGCGTTGGGAACTAGCAAACAAATGCCTTAAAGATTGCAACACACACACACCCGATTTTTCTCATAAGGACAGGACTTGGACTTGGCCATGTACGCGTGCCACTACCTGGGTGAACAGTTTTTAGGATGTTTATACTATTTTCGCACGAATACTTCCTCGAGTTATGGCCTATGATCACAATGTCACGATGAATGCTTGGTACAGTCACAAATCCCTGGATTCCCGTTTTTTGAGGACAACAATCGCAAGAATATATTAAGAACAAGCAATCGAAGAATTGACATCAAATGCAACCTGCTCATTCAGAGAAATTCAAAACTAAGCAACGCCAGTATCTGGCCGGCCCTATCGCGTAGATGCTGCCGGAGCTCGCACACTCAAGCCAATGACTTCTGATTAGCTAAGGGCAAACCTAAGACGCTGACCATTCACCCAAAGATAATGAGATGCAGAGCCGACTAGTATCAAAGCAGTTGATTCTTCGCTGAATACGACCTATTTCCGCCAGACTCAGCGCTGATGGTTCGGCAACAACTCTGGTCAATGGTCTGCCTTGTTCCCGCTCCATTTGCTACCGCTGTAATCTCACCATGGAACAGTTACTTTGATCGTTCGCAGGGATCAACAACTACAAAGGCACCATCACTGAATCTCCATTTTGAACAGCTGCTGATGGACCAGCGTCCAAACTAACATCCAAAATTATTCCACCTTTCCAAAGGTCTTTCCACCTCTTCCGTGCCGCTCGGGACATCTTGTGTACGGAACTTCGCATCTTTTGCCTGATATGGAAAGAGAAAGACCTATCCTGTGCCGCATTCACATACGAGTCTGTGTGCGCTCCCTTTCCATCGAATACTTGTGAATGCTTGAGGACACCGTTTCCGCAATCTGATTTCCATGGAAGAAGAATGAACTCTGAATCCCGTACCTGCCTCCGACTGAGTTCCATCATTGTGTCATTCCGCGCCTCCGCCTTAAAGGGAAACACCAGACCCTCTATACTACTTTGTATAAAATGAATCTACAGACTGTACCTTTTTCAAAAATATAATTGTAAGGTCTGTGCTCAAATTAAGAAATTTATAATTTCGTTATTTAAATATGTGATAGATTAGTTAAATTTCTATTCCCGGATGAGGCGTATCACGTCATAAGTTGAACGTTTTTCTCGCTGTCATCCAACGCTATCGCAATAAAATTGCGAATTGCGTTTTATAAGGCGTTTCTCTTCAGCGGTGTTATAAACTATATTAGCGGAAATGTTGAAGAATATATAATAATAGTCCTTTGTCTGATTTCTCTGATGGTGCCGATTTTGACCTCAAGTTTTGATCTTGAGATAAATGAATGACGCGATAGTATAGGTATATCAGTACAATTGCCACTTTTGAATCAACACTTACTGGCGCTACGGCAGATAATGTTATTAACGTTTCATCAATTAATATGAGAGATTAAATAGGTCTTACATACATCACAATACATATTTCGGTATTTATGTTTTCATACTAGCCTCGAAACTTCCCGAGATATTGTAATGTTCAAGTAATTGGCAGGCAGCTCCATAGAAAATGGCCATCTTAAGTTTCGGCAACTAATGTATGAAAATAACAAATATATTCCATGAATTTGGGATAGTGTGATAAATGTCTTAATCTCTTTAATCTGTACATCAATGATGTTGATAGCATTATCACCGAAAGAGACATCAGTATCCAAATGCAACCACTCCTGTCTTCAGAGTGATGTCATCATGGTTCTTGGCGAATGGGATTCAACCTATGACGTCATAAGTTTAATTAGCTCGCAGAAAATTATAGTAACATAGCGGTTTTCTAATACTATTTTAATCGGATTTATATATAAATGTCGCAGAAAAGTTTTACACAGTAGCTTAAATATGGCGTCTACGATAGAACTGCGTGTTTTATGCAAACGATGGTGAGCGCTCACATCGCCTGTTCTCTATTCACTGTGATCTCTGGCCGTCGAGGATTGATTGATCATGTGACGTTACAGCTTGATAACATGTCTACTAAGGCTGGTTTAAAGCCAGTAGCATCCGCAATAGCGAAACCTAGACCCTGATTCGCGGAAAAACTGTGACGAACTGCTTTTACTGCCTTACTAAGACTTTGAACGTACTTGTTAAATATTAAATCTACTAACTTCTTAAAGTTTCCTATTTTTCTTGCAGATCTTTACCGCCTTAAGCGCTCTCCTCTCCGCTCTTATGTGGCCTTCCTCCCACTTAGGGATTTCTAAAGGAAATCTTTGTGATATTCGAACGGCGATCTCGCGCCCTGCTCGATGTGAAGACGGATATTAGTATCGGTAGTGGTGTCGCTTTTTCACTAGTTAACTGGACACCCACCGTAACCGCCACATTTGTGGGTGGTGTCCTTTGCACTTCATGCAACATGAAGATGTAAAATAGTGCCGCGATTGAAGATGCCTGTCTTTCCGCCAAATATGCTTCTCTCCCTTTGGAAACTTTAGACCCTCTGCACTACATTTGTAATTCTCCCCTAAAAGTAAAAGTCGCCAGTGGACAATTTTTCTCCCGTCTGGGACTGCAACGACTGCTGCGTGCCTTAGGCCTTAGGCACCACCATCTGTGTTGTTCCGATGGGCCTTAGCGCCTCCGTGAGTAGCTAATCATTGTAGGATAAGGAAAGCCGAGTCTCCGGTTCACAGCGTTTCCCAGCTCACCTTAATTGTACTAAGTATGTCGTTGCTGCCTCCCCGCACCCATTGTAAACGATCTTAATACCATGACCTAATTCTCACCGCTTAAGACTGCCATCCATGGACGCATTCCTTCCTGAAGGCTTCAACGTTTTCATGCTCTCCTTCTGGCTAGCTTTACGGGTCTAGCGACCCATGTCCTGTCTTTTTAGAAGACCTTGTCCCATAAAATTACTGCACTACAACCACTAGCGTGCACTAGGCACACCCTTAAGGAAATTCACTACGGCACGATCTTCTCTGTCGACTATCGACTGCTTCTTCTTTTTAAACCCCTTGCCTGGCGGTCAGGACAAAATTGTTAGTTAACCAATCCTGTGGCTATCGCTTTTCATTTTGGCGATCAAATCAGACAACCGCCGTATCAACAAGAATATATTTTTTTAGTCAAACGTGTCTTTCTCAGGCTGTCGTCATATTAGAATACAGCGGCGCATTGACTCAACAGAGATTCCCTAAACTCTTTCCTCTTTAGATACACACGCTGGTGTCGCATCTCAAACTCGGAAATACCGCCTTTGGACCACGGCAAACCCATTTTGACGTTGCTCAAGCCGATCTTAGTCTCTGAGCGGAAGATTCACCCGACTTTGTGAGGGTGGAGGTTCTCGCTTAACCTAATGGATAGCGCCCTTCTGCATCTGCATGAGACCTTAAACCACATAAGACATCTAAGTTTGTTTAAACTATCACTCATTAACCAGTTAGAGCTAGGCACACAATGAACACCACCAAAGTTGCGTTGGCGGTGATTCTGCCAGGCACTGACTGACTGACTTTCGCCGCCAAACTCATATCAGTGTTTCAGGCAATCAACTGACTGACTGACTTTTACCATCAATCCTCTCATATCAGAGTGTTTCAAATGCATATGTATGAGCTTAATATCTTCCCTTTGGCGGTGATTCCATCAGGCAATGGATGACATGACTGACGCTCACTACCACAGGGTAGATTAAGTAGCTGCTTTGGTGCTGATTCTCTCAGGCACTGACTGACGGACTTACACCGCCAAGGCATAATATCAGAACTTTTTATATGTAGGCATTGATTTTCTATCTCCCGTTTGGCAGAGATCCTACCAGGAACTGACTGACTGAGTTTCACCTCCACGCCACTCAAATCACACTTAAAAAAACATTTGCAGGACCATCATATCTTCTTTTGGCTGTGATTGTATCACGCAATGTCTGACTGACTGACTTTCACTGCCAAGCCACTCATATCGGGATTTTTTTAAATGCATATGCATGAACATTTCTTTTAGCAGTGATTCTATCAGGCACTGACAAAATTATTTACTATTGGTTTCAATGGCGAAATACATATTTGACGGGTATTATGCAGAAAATCGATCAGACTGATTTAGCTCTTAAAAGGATGTTAGCATATGCATAATGGTACCCACCAGCTTACAAAGTAATGGCTCTAAATATGAAGAAAACTTGCCACCACACTAATATCATTTCCCACCGGGCCCCATATTGCCCTATATGGTTTACAAACTAGGTCCGACATACCAATTATGAAATGAATCCAGAGGATATCTCTAGAAACATCCACAGAGCCTAATTCATCGAAACTCTACTAATTTGACTTTTAGTAGTACATCAATCGGGAGGAATGGCCAATTGAAAATTTTAAGCACACTGAAGGTGAAATTTAATAAAATAAATATACGTTTGGAAATTTCAGATCATTATCCACAATATTTTAATTGTCAAGATTTGTCAGTATAATTCCAATCTTTGATTTGTGATTGCCCATTTGCAGACCAAGAAGATGGTTGTTATCGAGGTAGTCATGCCAGTGTTAGATTTTAATAAATTATCTTAATTTAACCTGCCAATGTAAATTCCTCAAGACAATGGCATGTTTTAACCAGCTTGCTCATTAAAGGTTTAACAAAACATTGGCCTGTAAAATCTTTTCCCGAATGCTCAACACCTTCCAAGTATTCAATTATGTAGAACTTGCTATCTCGCAACATAGAATGTAATCCTGGGAATTCAGGGATGAGACCATTTATTTAAAGAGATCCTCAACAACACACAATGAATTACTTTAGCTACAACTGTTTGGCTAAATGACAGTATGTGTAATTGGTTGTCCTGGAGGTAGTAAACCATGTTAAATATAATGGTCAGGGTTTTTCAAGAAAATTGAGACTTTTGTTTAGTGAATGCCAAAACAACTATCTTTTTAAAATATTTATTAAATGAATGACTGGCTCACATATCGAATCAGTCATAATAGTGGTAATATTAAAAAATTTATTTCTTTGGCCTGCAAATGAAGCTTTTTCAAGGTTTCGGTTAGTTTAACCATTAAACGATTAATTCATCTAAATCCTTAAAATAAGTCAAACCTAACCATTTCGCCGCGCAGCAATGGTATCGGGGACGGACCATTTGCAGACTACGGGCTAAAAATTCCGGTGCTAAATTTTCCAAAATAATCCTCTTGGTCTACATTTGGGCAAAAATCTGAATTTTCTTTGAAAATCGTGGCCACTTAAGGGTTAAAGGTCTAAGAAAACAAAACTGAAATTTGATTAATTTGAGATTTACTTTACTGTTTCAGTTTAATAAAATTCACAGAAATGCAGCGGCTGGTTTGACCATTGAAGAGTTTAAAATAATTCTACTGTAAATTTACAGTAGAAATATGTTTTACTGTTTAATAGTCAAGTGTTCCTCTACAGTGGCCCTGAGGAATGCACAGTTGCAGACCATGAGAACAGTATTTGATAAAAATTTAACACTGAAATGACTGTCGCGATGACCATGCCAGTAATTCGAGTTGTACTCTTCTTTTGGTCTTCAAATGGACAATAAGCACATGTTTAATTTCATTCCCAAATCTTGGGTATTAAGGTGTTAAATATATAGAATGCAGTACATATTTATCTGTGTGGATGCTGAGGTCTGGTAAACGTGGGATGTAAACAACAAGCATTGCCCGCACACATCTCTGACTGCAATGTCTATGTGCAAAGTATCTATTTGTCACATTTGATGATTTCTGGAAAACGTACATTTAACTTGGCATAGTTTACAAATTTATATATGTTATGCATCTTGGAATTTTGGTCCCACATGCATGTATATCTCTGAAGGCATGTATATCCTGCTTAAATGACCTAGTCTTTTGAAATGCTGATGTTTCTAAAACGATGTATACGGTTTCAAGGCTATTCTGCTCATCCTGCTCATTTTAAGTGACACTCACATTGGCTCACAATGGTAACTGCAAAATAAAGGACAGTTATGTTGAATCAATTTACATGTATCACCCATATTCTTTCAACAATGAAATCCAAGTACATTATTGGCATATCTAATTTTACAAAAGCAAAATCAACACTTTACTCCTTCAAATTCAAACGTGTGAATCTCAATACAGGACACCTGTTGGATAATTAGAAACTGAGTTGGAGAGAATCTATTATAATCACATATGCAGCAACAGCCCACATACAAATTAGCGTCGAAATATTCAACAGACTATATTACTTACATATTACAGAATTCTGCAAGGTTCATGGTCAAGCCGCCCAAAATGCTTTTTGTAGTGTTTTTGAGAAATTTCTATTTGTAGGTCAAAGGAATATTATTAAAAACATTTCCACTGGAAATATTTGTTGCGATAAGACAGTCAGTCATACCAGTGGAAAACAAAACAAACAAATGTTCTCTATCCTTGCCTACAAACTCACCTTTCCAGAGTATCCATCCATCATCTGACCTCGTATGACGTCATAATCAGCTCAGTGCGTGTATGATGACGTCACAATCATTACTTCACAAAGGGTTCCGTATAGACCGTCATCAAATCTCAAATACTCCGACACGTTGTATGAATTGTATGTCTTTGTAATTCTTTGCTATTTAATAAACATGCTGTTGAATATTTTGAAAATAATTTGACTGGGCGCTGTTGCTGACTTATAGGTAGCAACACCACTCATTCAAATTAGTTTCAAAATATTCAACAGCTTACCTGGGTATTTATTTGGAAATTGATACTCAGGGTGTTCAGAGATCGATCGATCCCAACACGAGCGAGGTGTGGGTGGAGCTTAGCTAGAGAAGGGCGGGGCATAGCTAAAACCGGAAAGGGCCATTAACATTCAACAAGAAAACCTCCAGATTTTCTAGACCAATCTTGATCATTAACCATTTACTTGTCAGATTGGGTCAAGAAAACTTAAACTATGTGCTTGTTGACTGCCCCTTTATTATTTTGAGCACGAACTTATAGAACATTTAGCGTGAACCTAACCACAGACTATACTATAGTAGAATGTTGATTACAAAAAGAGTATATTCACATTAATAATGATTTAATTTTAGACGCAATCAATTCTGGTTATTTTAATTTATGTTTATCCCGGGTTTGCAAAAGATGGGTATATTGCAATCGCCTCTACCCACCTTTCTCCTCCAAACCCGTTTGATGGAATTCAACAAAGGTTTTTATATGAGTTACCCATATGATTGCGGATTACAAGAGGATGCTTACATTAGCAGGAGTGGGATGGCGCGAGAAAGTCGAAGTTGGGGAATTCAATCAAAATTGGTATGTGAGTTACGAGTATGATTGGGTATTGCGAGACGTTGTTTATATTACATGATTAGGCTCGACGCCCGGCGTGTGGGTGGAGTGGGATGGGGGCTGGGTAAGGGTGGGAGGACTAGAGTTGGTTGTGGTGGCGGTAGGGCAACATCAAATTTGGTGGAGTTCAACAGAATTTGGTATGCGAGTTACTCATATGATTGCATATTGTAATGAGATATTGCATTAATATGCTCCACCCACATGTTGGGGGTAGGGATGGGCGGTTCAGAACGTCAAAGATTGCGACACTCAACCAAATTGTTTATGTGAGTTACCTATATAATTGCGGATTGTGAGGCCATAGACTGTGCATTCTAGTTTAGTTTTATCAACATTTGGCCAATGGGTATGTCAGCTTGATTTGCCTTGGATTCAATTCGATCTGTATACATTGTATGAGATAAAGCATTGAAGGACTCAATGAGAATTCACCTTTCCAGAGTACCCACCCATCATATGACGTCATAATGAACTGCGTGATGTGTACAATGACATCATAATGAATGGCGTCATGATTGACGTCGATAAGTGCGTCAGGAACGCATGTTTGAAGACGGTCTATGCGTTATTGTACAAATTGTTTGCTTTTACTCTTTACTAAATATTATGTTTAATATTTTGAAACTAATTTGACTGAGCGTTGTCGACACCCAGTCAAATTAGTTACAACATATTCAACAGCTTCCCTGTATAGTTTTCAGGAAATTGATAGCTAGGGCATTTGAGGAATCGACCAATCCCAACACGCCGAGGTGTGGGTCGGGGCATGGCTAAAATGGAAAGGTCCATTGTTATGAAGCAAGTGAGCGTGCATACAGCAATATTTGAACCTGTTACACTCAAATCTTACTACAAAGACCATGTCTTTTGGGAACCACAAAATGGTTCTTTAAATCTAATATTTGTCCCACAATCCATATTTTATGGCAAATAACTTGCATTAAACAACGGCACTTGATACGTTTCACCCTTCTAATTGGTATTACACATTGGATCTCTTTATCCATCTGAAGCGACGTGTGCCCATGCTAAAATATCTGGTGGGAACAGTTTTATTGCATAGCGTATCTGATCTCCCCAAACGCTTTAAAAATTTTAAAATTATATCCGGGGAGAAGGAATCGATATGATTTCACAGAAATGAAAAGGTACCATTGTCTGCTCCCGGGAGCAACCACCATAGAAAAGCCGTATTTCCTATCTTTCCCATTGAGTTTGAGCACGATTCTGAAGCTCCTGCTTGAGTTCAAATCTAAAAATGCAAAATACAATTATACTATTTTACAGGCAAACTTAAGCGCGTACTGGCTTTTTTTTAGAAAATCTAAATATTTGCATGGTTTCCGAGCCAGTGATTCTAATGGCAAATCTTAAATTGTTTTCACCTGGACTCGATATCGACATTGGCTTAGCCTGTCAGAAATGGGCTCAAACATCTACCATAGAAGGAAATGTAGAAAATACCATTTTGGTATGTTGTTAGCCCAGTGCATATTTGTTTAAGAATATAAACAAGGACTTCCTTGATACATATTTTGGAAGTGAAGTCCATACATGAATGTTTAGTACTCCATACCTTCCACTTATGGAATCCCTGATGTACGCCTTATCACCAAGTCACCAGTCTTCTAGGATGTAGTACGTCATATAGGTAAGAAAGGCTTAGCGAACTAGACATAACAGTTATGGTAGGTTTTATCAACAACGGCACATGTCATGTGAAAAAAGCTGCACTGCTATAGGTTAATTGTTTGCAAATGACTGATGAATTGCAGCCTTTTCCATATTGCGCGTGCCATATGGAAAAATCTGAATTACGCTACCAATTGTTCACAAATGAACACTGAGGATTTGGTCTTGAGGATTAAATTTTCCCGCACACATTTCAATGCAACCGCGAGGTAGCAGGTGAAAATCATATGGGAGCTGATTGATATATCAAACTCTGCAAACGTCACTGTCTTGACCGGTACACTGAGAATTGGTGGTCTGCAAGCACTAGCCGTACTAGTCGCAGTGTATCTTCATTACAATTGGCCTGGTGCAGTACATATATGACTGTTAAGCGTTTAATTTTGTCGAAGGCCCGCGACAGGCCAGCCGTGTCTATGTTATTAAATGTATATCAGAAAATTACCTGTCCGCCTGCCTGCCCACATGCCCGACCGCCCGCCTGCCTGCCTGCCATCCGCAGCTCCCCCCCACCCTGCCTGCCTACCCGCCTGACTGCCTGCCCGCAGATCGAGAGCCCGTGTTTTGCTAGAGGGATCCTGACCAAACCCGGGTGAACAGTTGGCGCTGGAGTCCAGAGGAAACCCATTGGTATCAAATTGTCAAGGGTCGAGGGCTAA
This sequence comes from Chaetoderma sp. LZ-2023a, assembly GCA_034401795.1. NCBI lineage: Eukaryota > Metazoa > Mollusca > Caudofoveata > Chaetodermatida > Chaetodermatidae > Chaetoderma > Chaetoderma sp. LZ-2023a. The sequence goes on along the minus strand of CM067369.1, from coordinate 84,302,491 downwards.
GCTCAACTAATATGACAGCCGTGTGTTACACGGGACTCTCCAGGATATACATAATTATGAATAATGAATTATTCACACACCATGAGACTCATCTACGGCCGGGTTCGCACTTTTGATGCTCATCTGGTCGACGCTGTTTTTTAACCCAAGACCTTTAGTTTCGGCGTTGGAACCAAAGGCCCGCGGGTGTTACGTGCGTGTAGATGCCTGATATACCGTAATCGAGGAATCCAGTTTTATCTATGGCCCGCCCATCTTGAGCTAAACTCCACTCGCGCTTCGTCCGTGTTGGTATCAATCGAATCATGCACTCACTGGATCTCAATGTGTCGCCATACTCAACTACGTGACGTGTAGGATGACGACATAATCAATTAAAGTATGCATAACTCGATTTAGTCGGTCTTAAAAGCTTACTATAGTCCAACACTTTGTACGAATTGTATGTTTTTACTATTTAATAAACATGTTGTTGAATGTTTTGAAACTAATTTGACTGAACCTGGGATGCTAATCTCATATCAATTGTTGTATTGTACAGATAGATTGTGGTTTATAGATTCCATATCATCCCTTATCTGTATCACAATTATCTGCTTTGTAATATCGCATACATGTTGAACATTGATCGCTACCATTGTTCTCCTCAAGCGATAGTGTGAGATGTTATATTCACGCCAATGGATTATATCCTTTATTTAATAATCAGATTGTTGAATATTTTGAAACTAATTTTACTGTATGTTGGTGCTGTCTTTCAATATTCAACAGCTTACCCCTAAGGCTTTTATACCACATTGTCAAAATATATATTTCACCTCTATGACTAAGCGTATAAACCGAGGAAGCCACGCTCTACTTTTTTCTGATTGGTTGAAATGTAAATCATGGCAGCCGTTATAGGCTGGAGAAATGCATCAACATTTATCTACTAAAGACAGAATATCTTTCGCTGTCGGCACAATAAAAAGCTAAAATGTCGGGTATGGATTATGGGTGGCAAATTCTATCAGCTGGACGTTTAGTATAAGGTGGATGGGTTTTTCATTAAGATACGGTTGGATGACTTTAAGCCAAGTTAGATCATGTATTCTAATGCTTCATAGGCGTATGAACAGGGGTGGGGTTGACGGTGTTGGGGTGAGGGGTGGTGGGTAAGCGATAGTTCCCCAAGGTTTTGCCTATCCCAGTGTATCTCCATGGCGTCCACCCATCCTTTAGCCCCCACCCCTATGTCCAAATACGTTCCTACACCTCTGTGCTTATCAAGTTCAATATAGACCACAAGTGTCAAAATCAGGTAAGACAAGATAGATCACGTGAGCTAATAGACCTCCAGCTTAGCCAACCATTACAAGTATAGCTTAAAAGAAATGGTTAATGAATCTATCCAACTTATCTAATCCTTGTGAATTTCATGTCCTGCATTTCGACGCGACCCACATGTTGCTCATGTTTGCGGAGATCCGTACGGAAAAATATATAATATAGGCAAGGTGAAATATGTCTTAAAGGATATGTGCTTTATCTGCTTTAGAAACATTTTCCTCTTCAGTTTCGGTCGACATGTCTGTCTGACAGTTATTGTGTGTATTCGGCATGTGGACGATATTTCGGTGATTGGCTCAATTTGTTTTCTTCTATTGGAAAGGGCAGAAACCCGCTGGAAGCAACACTACTTAAACAAGCTTAAGCTAATTTCGAAGCAATTCAGTTTGTTTTCGTTTCGTGTGTTTTGACGCTTAACATCATATTTCCACAGCGGCAAGCGTAGTGGCGGGCATAGCAATGTGGAGACGGTTTGGCCACGCCTAACACGAACTTGGAATTGGCTACGGTTCCATGGGGAGTTCTTAGTCGGCTGCATGTACGTCGAAGGTGTGTAGCACTCTGCGCTTAGCGAACTAGCTGTCCGTTCGCATATAGTTGTCAGTATGCACATGTTTCTCCGTCAACCCTCTGACTCATCACACTGTATATCTGGTATTATTGCATATATCCATGTGCCCGCATCTAGCCCGTTTCTTCTTCTCCCGCACCCCCCTCCCCCACCTCCTTTCAGGTTTACTATACAATGAGTTTATATGGCCAAATGTAGACAACATACAACTGGTCTCACGCTGTTTTGCAGGTTGTCACTTGAACGGGGGGGGGGGGGGGGTGTCACCATGCAAGACCCTACCCACCAGTATCTTTAGACTAGATATCTAATTAAAATGGGGTACCTGTATGCAGCAGAGGTAGGCTAGCAGTATTCGGGAACTGTGGAAAACTACATGAGTCGGACATAGGCGTTCTCCTCGAGAATTTTTGAAAATCTGGATTTTCTAAAAGTGAATTTGGGCCCGCCGTTCGCCTGGGTCCTCGGTACCTGCCAGATTACCAGACGGCTTAGTTCACCCACAGTTACCAGACGACGTAAACTTCATAGACGAGGAAGAGAATCTTGCCGACGCCTTCTCGCTATCACAAAAACAGCGGAAAATTAGAATTTCTTTATGACCGACCAAGCCATGACCAATTCTATGCCAATGTACAACTATCAGATACAGACTACAGGTCTGGCCATAAAAGCGTGCCATGGATGATTGAAGTAAGAGCGGGGTCATCGGCTCACTGATGATTCAGGATTTCAATATTCAAGATTCCAGACCATTATTGCCATGATTCGTAAAATAAAGTATGACAAGAACCAAGGCAAAGCAAGTAATAACAACAACAAGAATAATACAATAGAAATAAGTACATACAAATATAAATAAACTGTATTTGAAGAAGTAGAAAGCAAGCAGAGGTGACTCGATCATTAAGTATAGGTCTATGGCTATGTAAAGTAATAATTCCTAAGTAGACCAGAGGAATGAGGTTTCAAACGTGAAACGCAATGAAAAACAAAATTACGATAAGAGTTATACTACCGCTAGATCTTGCGTTGGCTGCTGAGATAAAGAATCTCGGTAATTCACTAGATAAACGGACAACCAAATATGAATGGCAATGGACCTTTCCAAGTTCATCTATTGATCATATGACGTCATAATCAACTATGTGACTTGTAGGATTATCATGACGTCATGAATGATTTTAAATGGCCCGTCTTTAACGCTTAACAGTCCGACACGTTGTACGAATTGTATGTTTATACCATTTAATAAACATTATGTTGAATATTTTGAGACTAATTTGACTGGGCGCTGTTGCTGCCATTGGCAGCAACCACGCCCAGTCAAATTAGTCTCAAAATATTTAATAGCTAACGTGTATAGTTTTCTGGGAATTGATAGTCATGGCGTTCGGCGATCGATCGATCCCAACATGATCGAGGTGTAGGTGGAGCTTAGCTAGAGATGGGCGGGGCATAGCTAAAACTGGGAAGGTACATTGTTTATGATAAGCATGACGTAATAAGCTGATTCTTTTTGTAAACTGTGGAACTGGCGATCAAAGATCCCTCAGGCCGCAGGGCTAGGAACAATACTGACATTGTACTACTGAATCAGCAGTGCAGCTCTAAAAGATCGCTCAACATAATCAAGATACGTGCCACTGCAACCACAATCGATCAACAACCGAGCATCTCCCACCTGACGGTATACTCTCCAAGGTACAATAATGTCACACTGCCAGTGAAAGTTGCCAAACTAAGATTGCCTATGCTCGCCCATGTTCTCCGAATCTCAGACACAGAGAGCATTAAAATTCACTGGGCTCTGTACACAGAGAGCGTTAGAATCCACTGGGCTCTGTCCTTGTCAACACCGAAACAGTTCGTAGAGGATATCACTATACTAAACGTAATACTCACTGGCCTTAAAAGAAGCAAGACGTGGACTTTGTAGTTCAAGATGAGCCTGAGCCAAAGACTAAATGTGGATAAGAAACATTGGCTAAATAAAGAGAGAGCATAGTTGTAGGATTTTTCCATGATGCTCGCTACTGCTGCCGCATGATCGTCGTAATCGTCGTTGTCGTAGTTGAGCATCAGACAATATACCGTTGCTACAGTTTCTATGTATCTGCTATTGTTGATAAATACTTTTTTCAACTGGTGAAAGAAGTCAGATTTGCGTTTCTTGTGTACGGCTCTTCTACACGAACATCCCTGTTAATACATGGTACTGGGCCCAGCGCCGGCCCAGTAACCCAAGTCACCAGTATGTTAATCTGCCGTTGTTATCAAGACGGGTAGCAGGGAGTGCAGTCTCGATCAGTATGAGGTATTCCCGGAATCGCGTATATTTCATGTAGATGATGGACACGTTGATCTGCATTCAATCAATGATGTTATTATTTTAACCATCGGCCAATACTGGATATGTTGATGACGTCAAAAATAGGATTATCGTGAATATTAAGATGCCCACGAATTATGTTCTATTAAGGGGTGCTAAATTTAGGCATGTGACGTGTTTTCGTCACAAATTACATATAATCTCTGATCAATAATGATACTTCTATAAATGACAATGTTGTAATAAAAATGATGTAATCCTAAATGGCAATGCTCTGATTACAATGCTCATGCCATAATAATTTTCCCGTAATAATAATGACATAATGGTATATTGATATTATGTTAAAATGGCATGCTGATATAATGATCTTAAGATATAATGATACCAGTATAATGATATAATGAGAGAATGCCTTAAAATAAAATATATCATATAATGATATAATGATATAATGATATAATGATATTATGATATAACGATATAACGATATAATGATATTATGATATAACGATATAACGATATAACGATATATTGGTGTATTGATATATTGATATACTGATATAATGATCTTAAGATATATAAAGATAGAATGATATAATGATAATTATATCAGATACACCGCTCATAAGATATATCATATAATGATATAATGTTATAATGATATATTGATATAATGATATAATGATCTTAAGATATATGATTTAATGATATAATGATAATTTGCTGAAAACTCTTTTAGTCCTAAATTACGTAGATAACAGAATTTTAAATAATTACAGGTGAGTCCGGTCAAATTCCGTCCTAACATAGACTATGTAGTTAGACACTATTCGAAAATGTGTCATGGGCTCGTGGTATGCTATGTGCTGCTTGACAAGGCATAGTATGATGATAACTGAATAACGATACAGATATAACGATGATGATATAGCGGTAGTGACTTAATGATAATGATGTAATGATAATGATATGACAACATTATTGTTATAACGATAGGGGCCTACTGATATAATGATATAATGATATGCCGATATAACGATATAAATGAACTAATGATGTGTGGTATTATATTGGAATAATAATAATAATAATGATAATAATAATAATAATAATAATAATAATAATAATAATAATAATAATAATAATAATAATCGTTTGAGTAGGTTCTTTTCGTGTTTGACGTAGCCTAATTTAGTTCCTTTTGAATGCCTCACTTCTGGAATCTGTCAGCATTTCTAAAATGCCTTCAGTCACACAAGTCGGATTTCAAACGATAATGCCAACAAAACAACGCCATTGTTATATCATAGAGACCCAAGCGAGTTCAATTAATTTATTATAATTTGCATGGCGCAAACATGAATATATTTACACTGAACGATAATTCATTTCTCCCCTATTCTGGTTTCTGTATAAATTCATACTCTGCTAATGTATAAACTACCAAACAAAGCAAGACTTTAATAAAACGTGGAATTTTATAATTATTTAATATAATAAACAGCATATTACCTATTTATTCTGATTTATCCTAACTGATATTACGGGTTATCAGCGATGCCAATATTGACACCCAGTAACGAATCTGGCTGGTTAGTAAATTAATCCAAAGTGCGATCCATATATATCTATATATCTATAGATAGGCCTATATTGTATCCGTCCCTTTGAATCGTACATTTAGAGAAGGTTATATTTTATTCATTCCACATAATTCATTGTTTTGAAAGAAGAGATATTTACCCCATCCAAACACATAACGAACATGTTGCTATTCAACGTTAACGATATCCATTGAAACCTAACGGGGTATGTCAACGGATAGAACTAGGGATATTTAGCGTCGAAAGTGGTGGGTAAACTCGCTAATGATTGGCCTATTCAAATATTCAAATGCGCGTGTAAATTTAATTGTTAGTGGCATAGTCAATTTGATTGACAGCTGTTGTATAAAAAATAAGTGAAGAATAGCTAACATCCACGGCACAGTGCAGATGTGAGGATTAAGAATCGATAATTGAGGCGTCCGATCTGTCGCTCAAGTTTACGACGTCATAATCAATGTGGCGTGTAGCATGACGTCATAATCAATGACGTCATGAATGATGTAGATAAGTCCGTCACGAACGCATATTTGATTACGGGCTAAGCGTTCTTGTACGAATTGTATGTCTTTACCATAGGCAGCAACAGCACCAGTCAAATTAGTTTCAAAATATTCAACAGCTTACCTGTATAATTTTCTGAAATTGGTAGTCAGGGAGTTCAGGGATCTATCGATCCCAACACTGCGAACACGGTATGGGTGGAGCTTATCTAGAGATGGGCTGGACATAGCTAAAAGGGGAAAGGTAAATTACGTCACGTGTTGGCTGACGTATCAATTATGATGACGTAAGATTCTCCTTCATGAAGCTGAAAAACTCATTCAGCTGTAGGCCTACGAATTGTATTCTTTGATGGATGTACATTTTAGTAAACATTCTGTTGACTATTTTCATAATAATCTGACTGGGCGCTGTTGCTGCCATAGGCAGCATCAGCTCCCAGTCAAATTAGTTTCAAAACAGTCAACCGCTTTCCTGTATAGTTACCGGTATCTTGAAATAGGGATTCTGGTAATTCATGGTACAAAGTGCAGCCTATACTTTTATTCCAACAAACGTATAAAATGGGAGGGGCTTAGCTAGAAATGGGCGGAGCATAAATGAATTCCTTTATTGGTGAGTAATGACAGTCGGAGTAAGAATTGCAGAGCATAGCCACCGTACCCAGCGGCTCATCTCTACATCCTGCATGCACATTTTGAACGCGCGAAACAAAAACACCAGACCCATTTAAGATCCAAAGCTAATGAATATTCTCTTGAATATATTAAAACTAATTTTCACGGGGAACATTAGGCAGCAACTGGTTCCTGTCGAAATTATAGTCACAATATTCAGCAACATAGGGCCTAATTTTATGATTGTTTTCAAAATTAATGTTATGTGATATCAACAGTTTAACTAAAACCTATACTAGCCAATACGTCATGCCATTTTCATCGCCATCAAAACATGAATTTAGTTGCAATAATAAAATACAAGCAAATTATTTTTCTTCAAAATTACTTCAAATATCAACTTAAAATAACCCTTGATATTTCGTGTAAATTATAAATTAATATCTAATTTTCTTCTGACAAAATACTACATAGGCCTATAAACGCGAGATTTTTTACCCAAGTAGTCCACAACACGTTTTATAGCCTATTGTTATAAGGTCAGGCCATAATCTCGTATACGTCAGCATTCTAATCTCCGTTTCCGATGTTGTTTGTTCCCTGAAAAGATGAATTTGATTTTAATAAGATACATTTCCCTAATAGTGTATGCCCGTCCATGCGAGGTAACCAATTCATCGGTGGCAGAGACTAGAAAATGGGAAATGTGCCTGATGGTATGAAAAGCCACATCACGACTGTTAATCCGCCGGGGAAATCGGCCGCGTCTCAATACAGGGGCTTCCTTAATCATTTTATTATTTCTAGATTTTACAAAATGAAATTTTTCTGGCTTGTTGGGGATGTTCCAGCTATTGATAATGATTAGAATGCAATCGGGAAAATCTTTTCTTACAATAGGAAAGTGCGATGAAAAATGTATCATCACGCTCACTAACTAATTATAAATATACATAACGTTGGTCGCCGGGGAAATTTCACCGACAGCACTACAATAGGCTAATTTTATCAAAATTAGAAACCATCCAACCGATATACAATACTAATTTTATAAACCCTGCGTAGGAACGTGAAGGGGGAAAAGATGTGTGTGGGGTGGGGGTGTGTGTTTGAGTGTGTGCGTGTCGTGTGTGTGTGTGTGTGTGTGTGTGTGTGTGTGTGTGTGTGTGTGTGTGTGTGTGTGTGTGTGTGTGTGTGTGTGTGTGTGTGTGTGTGTGTGTGTGTGTGTGTGTGTGTGTGTGTGTGTGTGTGTGTGTGTGTGTGTGTGTGTGTGTGTGTGTGTGTGTGTGTGTGTGTGTGTGTGGATGAGCTGAGGATGGGGAAAGAGTGGTGTGGCCATAGCCCCTCCCCAGGTTTTCCCTCTCCTATACTGTATCCTCACAGCGGCCCTCTACGTTTTGGCCCTCACCTATAATTCAACAACACCCTGCCCAAAATACACTCCTACACCCTGTGAGTCCCCTAAAATCCTAGTGTCTTAATAATAGGGGAAAACATACAGGTTTCTGGATTATTTTAAACCTAATTTATAGGCAGCAACAGCTCCCCGCTAGTTCAGTTTGAAAATATTAAACAAACTACTTCCTCCAACAATACGGATTAAATGTTTATTTTTATGTAAGTGTTGCTGTATAGGTTTTACGCCTAATCAAATTGCCAAGACATAGGCCTATATATTGCGCCAAAGTAATACATGGTTGAATTTTTACGTATGACCCGCCCACTTCTAGATAAACTCCGCCCATGATTTTCACTTTTTGGGATCGAGTTATATAAATTCAATTCAGCCCTGGATTCACAAAATCACAATTTCTAGGTAACTCTGCAGGTAATGTGTTGAATATCTGGAAACTAATTTCACTGGATGCTGTTGCTGCTATAGGCAGCAACAGCGCCCGGTCAAATTATTTTTAAAATATTCAAAAGAATCTTTGTTATATCATAAATCCATCAAAGATACTTCACGAACTTTTAAATGTTCACGACAGAGCTAGATACGTCATTCGTACGCAGTTTGATTGCGATGTCAGCCTACATTTGACGTAATTGATTACGGCGTCATATACTTGAGTGGCAGATCGGATGCATCCATTCATCCATTCCCGCTCACCTAGATCCAGTTGCAATGAAATAGGATTGATTGGAAACAATGAAACAGCTACGTCCTGATTATTTTGACACCATTTTGGCTGCCTTGTGCAGAAACAACTTCCAGTCAAGTATATTTTTTTTACATAATGGGCAAGTTTAATAGACTATTTATCCCCCCTTGAAACATGATTCCTGGAGATTTACAATTCATTATCTTATATCGGCTTTTCGGTGATAATCATACAATAATAACTATATTATTATTATTATTCGCGTTTACATCGGCTTATTTGCTTCGTTGCTGACAAAACAACACGTGTGGCCAATTCTCCGTACAACAAAACTATCTTTGTTTATTTATACAGGATCGTACAGAAAACGCGGGTACAGTTTCAAATACACATTGAAGGAAGTTCAACAAACATCGCAGGTGGCGCAAAATGTCAAATCTTCGTGATTATTATCGTCCTGGTCATGTCTTGTCACGAGAAGCGAGCAAAGTTCTTCATCCCTGCTTTTTCTGGCAGCTACCGATAGAAGGGAGATAAGCCTTTAGATCTAAGGCCGTGTTCTCGCTAGAGAATTGATCAGGAATAACGCCATACTGAAGTATGGCGTTATTCCTGATTAACTCTCTAGTGAGAACACGGCCTAAGATCTGAATACTCATTTTAACACTTTGAAACAGAATTCTAAGGATCTCAGGACAACAATACAGGAAAGCTGGTGACTATTTTGAACATAATTGACAAGAACCTGGCATAGGCAGCAACAGCTCCCAGTCAAATTACCTTCAAAATATCCGACAACATAGCGCTTGCATTTTAAATGATTTTTCCTAGTAGCCATTTCTGGTTCGGAGTTTTAAATAAAATAATGCGTGTTTTTAATATTACAAAATTTCGAATTATCAAAACAGAAATATTGTTCACATAACACCGGTATTATTTAGCCTATTGAATAAATTGAAATTTTATTAATCTAAGCCGTGTTCATGTAACGCGCCAATATCTAATTTGCGCCGTTAGCCAAAGGCGCACTGACCAATATTGAATTTGATATCGGCGCGGCCGTTGGCCAACGGCGCGGAGACCAATATCGAATTATATAAGTTTCTGATTGCATGTTTGTCTGCCTAAAGGGGTTTGCTCAATGATGTATCGCAGTGGCAGTGGGCGAAAGTTACAGAAGGTTCCAAAGTTGCTAGAAGTGAATACGAACTTCGTTTCATTTTCAATAAAAAATATGGGAACAAAAGAATACGTAGCAGCGACATTGATGTCCACGTTGTATACACCTTTGAAAGTCATTGTTGCTCTTAGAATTAAGGAAGGGCCCTCTAAATCTACTCAGTAAATGTTGATATGTACTCATGTCAGTCTGAAAATCATATTACTTATTCACATGGGACAATTTGTTCTCGATAAGTTCGCTACGATCAAAACATCATTGATAACAGTGTTATTTTCAAGCATTTTGGTGTGAATGTGCACCTTTTAATATTGTGTGCTGTTGTGCTATTTGATTTCATGGTTATATGAATTGTGTTATTAAATTATTCAAATTTAAGAATTATGACATTTAATTTATTTAGTTAGTTATGTATTGTGTTCGCCAGCCATTAATACGGTTCAATTAGAAACAGAAATCTGTGTACTTTGAAACTGTTTCATATCTTCTCAAATACATCGATTTCGATATTGTCCCCTGCCCGCTGGCCAACGGGCGCGCCAATATCAAATTTAATATTGGTCCGCTGCGCCGTTGGTCAACAGGCGCGCCGATATCAAATTCGGTTTTGGGCTTGCGCCGTGGACGAACAGACGCGCCGATATCAAATTTTATATTGGTTCGTGCGCCATTGGCCAACGGTGCAAATTCGATATTGGCGCGTTATACACACACTAGAGAGCTAATCGGGAGTAACCCCATAGTATGGCGTTACTCCGGCTCACCTCTCTAGTGAGAACACGGACGTATATTTTACCATATTAAAGCGCTGCGTCGTCTTGAAATTATGTTCAGTTTTCAATGTGACCGCGGTAGCGCAAGTAGACGGGTAATGCTCTGTAAGAGCCTTGTCCAACCAGCTCATGACGCTTAAATCTCTCCACCCCTCACTGACCAAATCCCACTATGTTTTGTATGCGGAGCTAATTTTCTCCCTCTACTCTAAGAGGTATCAATTACCCGATCTTTTACCCCTCTCTATAAACTTCGTTTATTTGATCCCGTTCTCTTCGGATTTCGTTATAAACAGGAAAAAAAGAATTCGTTTGATGTTGGCTAGTTAGGCATCTAATCCCGGGGCCTCACACAACCGGGGGCACGGAGGTGGCTGTTTCGCAGCCTTCCATTAAGAAAGAATAATATTTATGCAAGTGTCTCACTTTAGAAATGATTTTCCCGCGAGGCCAAAGTTACTATTGGTGTTCAGACTACAGTAGAATATGTTAGCATTCATTAGGCTTATATTTTCTGCTTCATCAATATAATGGAATCATCTATGAGTCCAAGGGCGGATTAATACAGTTATCAACTGATCTAAAAAAGATCTCAACAGAGGGTATACCTGTCCTTCATATGATGAATGGCGGTAATGAAGGCACCAGTTTATCGATCAATCGTACGACGTCATAATCAATAACCTCTCATGTAGGCTTATGTTATAATCAATTACGTCGTGAATGATGCGATTTAGTCCGGTATAAACGCTTTATAGTCCGTCAAGTTGTACGAATTGTATATCTGTACTATTTAATAAACAATCTGTTGAATATTTTGACACTAATTTGACTGGGCGCTGCTGCTGCCACAGGCAGCAACAGCAGGCAGTTAAATTAGTTTCAAACTACTTACCAGCTTACCTGTACACTTTTCTAGAAATAGAGATACAGAGAGTGCAGGGATCGATCGATCCGAACACTGTTAAAACGTGAGTGTCGCTTAGCTACAGATGGACGTGGTATAGCTAAAACCGGAATCATCCAATGAGAATCGGACCTCTATGACATCGTCTAAGCGATAATTTTGTTATCTATTGCTAATTAACAGTGGTCAGATCATGATCACTGGAAAGGTGTCGGTACATCAATAGGAATTTGATGACGTCATGATATATAGATATTTGATGACATCATATATTCGAATACATAATAAAAAAGAAATCAATACATATTAAATATATTATTGTATTATTGATTGTGATGACATGAATCAGAATTAATGTAGTTTGTTTGGTTAAGTTTAGTAGTAAGGCAATGCCGCGAATGACCTCTTCACCCCTCTTGTGTTAACAGCGGCTAATATCAATTAATTGTTTTAACGGGCAACTTTTTTCAAGTAATTTTAATTTTAGAAGACTTATTTTTTATAAATTTACCACTGTAATTTTTGCCGGCTTGACCATCAAAAGGACAATGTTAAAGAAAATTTAAGTTTTTACCTAGCCGGTGTCCATTTGAAGGCCGAGAGAAGAGTATTTTTGAACATATACTACTAGTATGATTCGCTCTGTTACCGACCCAGTCATTCCAGTGGTAAATATAAGAAAAGTACTCTTCTCATGGCCTGCAAATAGACCACTACAGGGCTGATTTTGGTTGGTTTGAACTAGAAGTTTTGAAGTTTGACGGGTTAATTTGACACAAGAGGGGTTAAAGGCTTCGCTTAAAATATGGTTCTAAATTCAATTTCCTAAGATTTAAGCGCCTTGTATATACTTGATAATTTTCGCAATAGATATATTCATCGATTTCAAAAGGTTGGGATCCGAAACGAATAACGATGAAATTGGTATGCTATGATCTGTATTAGGTCCTGCACTATGATCCCCAATCATTGACCAGTACTTACTTCCAATTTTTTGTCAACTATAATGTTGTCTTTGAGACTTTCAGGACTAAGACGGCCAAAATCGGAATGCCCATTTGACTATTTTTGAAGAGCTATCACTTGAGTGACTGGCTCGATAACGGCGCCAGTCATTCCAGGCCTAATTGTTCAAAAATAGTCTTCTCTTAGCATGCAAATGGCAATTCAATAAGCAAATATTTTGAAACTCTTGACCAAATTTAACCATTAAAAGGTTAATTTATCATGTATAGTGTAGCTATAGTCTGATATCAGATTCAGATTCAGATTTCAGATTTTTTATTTACACCCAGGCCACATAATGGCATATGGGGAATATGAATTTACAGAAATTATAAATGTTATGGCGATCAGACATTATATATCAATTCAAAATTACGTATTTTGGTATTTATCTAGTTGTATAACCACTGTTTGTGCTTTCGGTGGTAGTAGTAGTAGTAGTAGTAGTAGTAGTAGTAGTAGTAGCAGCAGCAGCAGCAGCAGTAGCAGTAGCAGTAGCAGTAGCAGTAGCAGTAGCAGTAGCAGCAGTAGTAGTAGTAGTAGTAGTGACTTAGAATTATTATGAAAGTTACAGTTATTATTTACACGTACTTCATAATTAGTAAAGACAGAATTATTACTGTTATTGTACCGCCATTTCAATTAACAGAGTACTAAAATTATAGTGGTCATATTGTGGGGGTCATCAGAATTTAGATTATAATAAATATATAATAACTGATTATAAAAAATGTCAGATTGGTATTCTTAGAAATGGGTTATTGCTGTAAATAAGGTAGTCATTTTTTAAACTAAAATACAGAACAACCTTATTTTCAACAATAGACAATTATATCCATTCATATCGCGACAGAGACTATTTTGGGTATTCACCACCGGAGTGACTTGCTCGATAATCGAACCAGTCATTCCAGTGTTAAATCTACAAAACAGCCTCTTATCTTGTTACTCTATAATTTTTCTACAATTAGGTTTCTTGTTATTGTTTCTTGGATAGCCACAGTGTGGGGCAACAAACTGGTTGTTAAGGCAGGTGGTTGTTTGCATTATGTGATTTTGACGTCGGCTAAAATGTGACGTGTTATTTATGACATCAGATACTTGGGTAACATAGGGCCAGTTCTTAGTTAGTTTAAGGGAAATCTTTAAGAAGACCACATTATAACGTTACACTATAACGTTAACCGACAGCTGACGCATTTCTATTATGACATCAGATACTTGGGTTACATAGGGTCGGTTCTTAGCTAGCTTAGGGGAAATCTTGAATAACCAGTGTGGGACACCAAGCGGGTTACTAGGGCAGTTGCCTGCTTACGTTGTATGATTGTAACGTCAGATAAAAAGTGACACATTTTTATTATGACATCAGATACTTGAGTAACAGATCGGATCGAATCTTAGGTAGTTTATGGGGAATCTTGTGCACCCACCCAGTGGAACCTGTTCACTAATGCGGTCAGTTTGTTCCATTTGGGTTCGAAAGCATGTGGTCCGACTCGAGCACTAGTCTGAATGGAGCGACACCTAGCGGTAGAGTAGTTTTCTAGACATGGTTGACTATTATGTTTAAACCTTAATATTATTAATATTGTTGTCATTGTTGCTGTTGTTGTTGCCGTTGCTATAGTTATTGTTATTGTTGTTGTTGTTGTTGTTATTGTTATTGTTGTTGTTGTTGTTGTTGTTGCTGTTGTTGTTGTCGTCGTCGTCGTCGTCGTCGTCGTCGTCGTCGTCGTCGTCGTTGTCGTCGTTGTTGTTGGTGTTGTTGCTGGTGGTGGTGGTGGTGGTGGTGGCGGTGGTACTTTGTAATTCTCGTCAATGTTGTGTTGTTAATCTGCGAGTCCATTGTGTATAGGGTTAATCAACGTTGGAAGTGCCTATTAATTTCTTCGACCAAACGGCAGATCTTTATTAGTAATTTCTTATTCTTCGTTGAAAGCAGTTGGTGAAATTTCGAAAAATTTGGTCTTTTATAATAGTGTTTTGGGAAGATTTCTATACGTTTATCGCTAAAGAATTCGCAGATGAATAGGTAATGACATTCATCTCCTATTTCATTCAGGGTGCATAGTGGACAGATTCTTTCTTCCCGGGGTATGCCTTCCCACCGCCCCGTTTCTATTGGCAGCCCATGATTGCTTGTTCTAAATCTCGTGAATAATATTCTGTTACGGTCATTTAAGTTCACAAGATAATTTCCCATTTCCCAATTTATTTTAAAAGATTGGTAGATTTTTCCCTTCCAAGATACTCCAATCTCTGATTGCCATGTTTGGATATATTGGTCATCAAGATTTTTGTTTATTCTTATTTTTGTTTCATTGAAGTTGTGTATTGTCTGGTTCGTTCAGAGATAGCTATGCCCTGTGCTATCTAAAATATTTTTTATAGAGTCTAGCCATTTGTAGTATGTTCCGTTCTGATTGTGGTCTAATAGAATATATTTGTATATTTTGCAAGCGAGTTTGGTTTGCTTACCTGAGATGAGCCTAAGCCAGTATGTTATCATGCGTTTTCTTATTACAATTTTGATTGGGGTTTCTCCCAACTCGCCGTATATCATATACTTTGGGGTGCTGTTTTTTATTTTTAGGATGTACCGGAAAAAATCAAAATTTGCTTTCTCTAATAGGTTACAGTTTTCTATTCCGATGACTTCGCACCCGTATAGTAGGATTGGCTCAATTATTTGGTGGTACAATTTAATATGGCAATTCGTTGGTAGGTCCACCTCCCTGGCTCGGCGATGTAGTGCAAATGTAGCCTTGCGAGCTTGTTCGGAAATATTTTTCTCCGCTAAAAGGAGGCGGCTATTATATGAAAAAAATATTCCAAGATATTTGTAGCTATCTACTATTTCAAGCTCTCTTAATTTAAGTCGAAAATGTAGTTTTTCATAGAATCTTTTTATACTGCCAAATACCATGACCTTTGTTTTGTCTATATTAACTTTGAGCTTCCATATGTCGCAGTATTCATCAAAAGAATTGAGCGTTTCCTGTAGGTCGCGGGAACTATTTGCTAGTACAGCAGTGTCATCAGCATAAAGAAGGATTAGTAGATTCAGTAAATTATTTATTTCTTCTTCTTCGCTATAGAGTTCTATTTGCTTACTGTTCCGGTTCTGAAGAAAGTTTTCTAAGTCATTAAGGTATATTGCAAATAGAATAGGTGAGAGATTTTCTCCCTGTCGCACTCCTCTGATACAGGCGAAGGGCTGTGACACTGCATTATTGAACTTAACTGCTGATTTTATGTTGCTGTACATGCTTTTAATTACGTTAAAAATCTTGCCAGAGATACTATGCTGTCTAAGTTTATACCAAAGTCCATCGCTCCAAACCGAGTCGAAAGCTTTTTCAAAATCTACAAAGCATCAAAATTGTTTATTCTTTCTTCTTTTAAATATTTCTATTAATGTATAGAGTGTAAAGATGTGGTCAGTAGTGGAGTAGCCATTTCTAACGCCTGCCTGATTTTCAAACAGTTTGTCAGAGTTTTCGAGGAATGTATTTATTCGACTACTCAAAATAGATGTAAAAAGTTTTCCCAAACAGCTAAGTAACGTAACTGGTCTGTAGTTTTTGGGGGCGTTCGGATCGCCTTTTCGTTTGTGTATGGGGATAATGGTGCCTTCAGTCCCGGAATCTGGTATTATCGCAGAGTCTAGGACTAAGTTAAAGAGAGATTTGTATACGTCTAGAATAATATGATCTGTTGATTTTATGTATTCATTTAATATTCCGTCTGGTCCTGCAGCTTTGTTTGTTTTGAGTATTTTAATGGATTTCAATATTTCTTCACATGTGATAGGGGAATTTAATATGTTGTTTTCTGGTGGCGTGTCTATTGGTTCATGATTTACCAATGTAAGATCTCTGTTTGTGTTACCGTCTTCTTCATTTAAGGATTTGAAAAATGTATACATTTCCTCTGTTGTTACTGTGGATGGTTCTAATGTATTTTTCAGTTTTATTAATTTCCAGTAATCATTTGGGTTACTGCTACTCATTGCTCTAATTTTCCTATGGCGATTACATTTGTATCGAGTAATTGACTGTTTCATGATAGTTTTATAATTCCTGCTGGCGTCTATCATGCGTTGTCAGTTTATTTCTATATTTTGACATCTGAGTTCATTTCTGGACCGATGATATTCTATACGCGCTTTTTTGCAGTTTTCGTTATACCATGGACGACACGATTGTTTTTTCTGGGGTATACGAGTGGGCTTTATATTACGGAAAGTTTCCGCAGCTGATTCCTCAAACATTTTTGAAATTGCGTTCGTAATCTCGTTAATATTTTGCGCGCCAAGTGCACCATTTGCAATCTGGGTTTTTACATTTGCCAAAGTGTAGTGCTGTAGTATTTTATCGATAAATGCATTTCTTTGCTCAAACTTCCATTTTCGCGTTGTTAATGAGTCGGTGTTGTTGGTATTATTAGATTTTTCTAGCTTTGATGTAGTCTTTAAGATTATTGATAGGTTCAGCGCGGAATGTATATCAGATATGACAGAACAGTAATCAGAGACTTTGAATTTTGATATGTATTTATAAAGTTCGGCTGAGGATATACCGTAATCTATAACGCTACCACACACTCGATGTTAATTTACCTAAGTTTGCGTCTGTACCTGCTCTACCATTGAGTATGTAGAAGATGTTGTATTTACATAGGTCAAGTAGTCTATGACCATAATTATTAGGACGATTTTTGTCCTGCGATATGCGTTTTGGTGCATCAAATTGCGTGCTTGCTTCTATATCATTTGGATCGGTGCCTACAAAATGTAGCAACGTTTCGTCGCTGTGTAGAAAGTCATCTAGTACGCCAGTTTTCGCATTTAGATCGCCTAGTAATAGGAATAATTTACTTCCGTTTGAGAATTTAATAATGCCACGCTCCAGTTCTCCAAAAGCCTCTATAGTTGAATAGTCTGAATATTCCGGTGGAATGTAGACGCAGCCAATTATTATCTCGCTATTTAGGTTTGTGTATGTCTTAGATATCGATGTCCAGAGGACATATTCACTATCTGTGTCCAGTTGTTGAATGTGTTTAGATATCGTATTGTTAATTAGTAAAGCAATTCCCACAGATTTACGTCGGGCGTTTATGCGGTTTTTTTGTTATCACTGTATAATTATCTATTCTCACTGTATCTAGGTCGTCTAGATTGGTTTCAGCTTTTCCTACAATATTAAACTGTCTTATAAACTCATCCATTTCCAGGTACTTTAATTTATTTTTCAGGCCACACACGTTGAGAAACCCTACATTAAATTCAGTGTTGTCGTCGTCGGTGTCGCCGTCGTCGTCATTGTCGTCGTTGTCGCTGCTGGCGACGTTACGGTCGTTGTTGTTGTTGGTTGTGGTGGTAGTGGTGGTGGTAGTGGTGGTGGCGATGGTTGTGGCAGTGGCCATGCCGATTGCCGCGGTGGCGGTGGTGTTGGTGTTATTGGTATTGCTGTTGTTGTTGTTGTTGTTGTTGTTGTTGTTGCTGGTGGTGGTGGTGGTGGTGGTGGTGGTGGTGGTGGTGGTAGTGGCCGTTGTGGTGGCCTTGCTGCAGTTGGTGTTGCTGCTGTCGTCGTTGTTGTTGCTGTCGTCGTCGTCATCGGCGTCGTCGTAGTTCTCATTGCTGCTCTCCATGACATTGTTGTTGCTGTTGTTGTTGTTGTTGTTGCTGTTGTTGTTGTTGTTGTTGTTGTTGTTGTTGTTGTTGTTGTTGTTGTTGTTGTTGCTGCTGTTGTTATTATTATTATTATTATTATTATTATTATTATTATTATTATTATTATTATTATTATTATTATTATTATTATTATTATTATTATTATTATTATTATTATAGGGAGCATTCACATTTTTAGATCGTTTGTTGCTGTCGTTGTTGTTGTTGTTGTTGTTGTTGTTGATGTTGTTGATGTTGTTGTTGATGTTGTTGATATTGTTGTTGTTGTTGTTGTTGGTGGTGGTGGTGGTGGTAGTGGTGATGGTGGTGGTCTTGTTGGTGTTGCTGCTGTCGTCGTCGTTGTTGTTGCTGTCGTCGTCGAAATTTGCGTCGTCGTAATTCTCATTGCTGCTCTCCCTGACATTGTTGCTGTTGTTGTTGCTGTTGTTGTTGTTGTTATAGAGAGCGTTCACATTTTTAGATCGTTTAACATTGGCATAGGTACTAATATTCAATATATAAGAGTTGATTTCATTATACACGTTTTGCCGCATGCGTTATATTTAGCATGGTTTGCATTTTTTACATCATCATCACCATCATCATCCATTACTCAACTTTGCAATTTGACTAACCTGACATGTCGGTAAAGAAAAATAGGTCAATCTGACCTACATATGAACTTTGACTTACTCAGACGCGACCATCACAAAATAACTGGTCGTTAGCATGATCGGTAACAAACAGTATTACAGTAGCAATATTTATTTACACCCAACGTGACAACGCAAGCACAAAATCGGTCAGTTAAATTCACCTACGTATTATCTTCAATTAATCATCAATGATGAACTCAGAACGAGGCTGTGAAGTCAGAATCCACGATCAACGTTCACAGCAGTCAACGCTAACGCATGTGATGGCTGGTTGGATGATCCTGGCATGCCAAGCAAATGGAGACAAGTAGATTGACGATGATATAATGAGACATTTACACGATATAAAACAATGTTGAATATCAGTAAATAAACTGTAGATTCATATAGTATATAAAATCCACTATGTTCGTGCTGGTAGCTTAACCTGGGACAATTTATGGCGGGAAGAGTTCTAACGCCGCGCATGCACATTATAGCCGATATATACACCTGTGCAAAAGTTAAGCACCAGCAAAAACAATAGAACGTAGAAACATGATGGTACAACTAGGCTAGGAAACATGGTGAGAAGGAGGGATCCTCCTGTCAGAACCTACAGGAATTAACAGACGCACTCCATCTTGAATGGCAACGAATACCACAATGGCGTATCAGTCGGTTGGTGACCAGCATGAGACGTCGTGTCCAGGCCGTCATCCAGGCACAAGGTGGATATACCCGGTATTAATAATGACAGTCTCAAACTCGTGCACAGATGTTAAACTTCGTTTTCAGACACCATTAATGACAATCTAGCCACGTGTGTCAACTGTAGGGCAATAGTTGTCAGTTGTGTCAACGTAACCATATTCAGGCCTCGTTTTCAAGTTCAAACAAAAACATACAGTGTTTCCCCACCATCATAATCAGCATTCCTCTAGTTGCATTATTACCTCTTGCACTAAGATGGATGGGTACATAAATGTTTATGCTATTGCTTTCTTCATAGCACATGAATATACCCTCGCATGTGCGTAAAAATAGGGTGGTGCTTAACTTTTGCACAGGTGTATATATTATATATATATATATTAACACATCCTTCCTGGCCAGGGACAAAACACCCAAAATAGCAACGTAATCGTCCGTAATCAGGAATCGAGGAATAAGTAAGTATATATGCAGTGAACAATAGTTTAACAGTCTAATACGGGCCGTCATTTTCTTGTATCAACGCGTGGCATTGGCGTACGCCCCTTTACAATCCCCAGCGAGTAGATGCTATCATACATACGCCAATGATGACCGGTTATATGTTTCCTGACTATCAGAATCATTAAACTGACAAGTCTTAGCATCATTACTGGTATATAGTCGTTAGTGTTATCGTTCTTCCTGTGGTCGTATAATGAACCTGTCCAGTTTTAGCTATGCCCAGCCCACCTCTGGCTAAGGTCCACCAACGCTTTTCCCGAGTTGTGATCAATCGATCCGTGCACTATATGAATCTCAATTTCCGGAGAACCATGCAGGTTGGCGGTTGGAACTAATTTGACTGGGTGCTGTTGCTGCCTATGGCAACAACAGCGCCCGGTCAAATTAGTATTTTGAAACTAATTTGACTGGGTGCTGTTGCTGCCTATGGCAACAACAGGGCCCAGTCAAATTAGTTTCAAAATATTCGACGTAATGTTTAGTAAATAGTAAAGACATACAATTCGTACAACGTGTTGGACTATTAAGCGTTTAAAACGGCTAAATCGAGTTATTCATGCCGTAATTGATTATAGCGTCATCCTACCCCTCATGTAGTTGATTATGACATCATATGATTGATGGATAAACTGGGAAGGACCATTCGGAGATCATGTTATATACCTATAAAACAAATCACGAACATATACTGCATGAAGTTGATAAAAACGCACAATGGTGTAAAAGGAACATAACCACGTCACAAAGTCTATAGTATGACGTCATATGATGGATGGATAAACTGAAAAGATCCACATTCGTATCTCGCGAGATCTCATTCGATTCGAGATCGAGAAATGTATTCTCGCAGAAGCCACGCCTTTATTTTTAGATTGGAAAGATCCATTATGAACTCTGTCCTTCACTTGCCATTCTTATGATTTGGCAAGCCGATAAGTGGGCAGATGAACACCTATGCTTATCACAACGTGTTTAAAGACATGTCTTTCGTCAAAATATAGACTTCCTCAATCCAATGAAAGTATTTTATATAGGTAAACCTCTAGCTCTAACGATTTTCTATCTATCCATTTTTACATCCAAGCGCAGGCATTTCCTGATGTGGATGCTGGCAATGATGAGATTATAGCCACAGACGATTCTTCTATGGTATGTTTGTACAAAGGTATGCCGGGTGAGTCAGTAGATTATCTGAGATTACAGAGCGTCCATCAGAAAGTAGCTACAAGTAGGCCTAATACGGTTTGTGTACAGCCTCAAATGCTGCCACCATCATCACCAATTACCATATCATTCATGCTTAGCACCACGTTCAGATCTGGAAAGGGGCTACAAATGTAAGTCCACTCGTACTAATTTGAAAGTAGTTGGTTTGAAGGAATATTCATTATTTTATAAACATAGACATTCCGGGCAGATCTTTTTATAAGCATTGCTCTCTCGGGTCCAAGATTTTTCTGCACCTTTTTCTTGTGAAAAAAAATTAAAGTCGCCACGCCACCATTGATTAAACCAAGCCCCACGTGACAGAATAATTCCAGCGCATGTTGCTTATAATATCTTGATAAAGGAAAATATAATCAAATCGAGTCAGTGAACTGGGGTCATCTAACCATACATGTGACCGTACAATTTTCAAATCTTAAATTACTCACTGTTACAGTACACTCGAAAATTAGTTCCCATTCAAACAGACAAGGACGCGTTCCATAAAATATTTCTTGAAGTTGTTCGATGTTATTCCAAGCTGGAATACGAAAGTATGCGGCGTACCTGTTGAAAAGCTTCTCTTAATTATTCCACTGGATGTAGAGAGTGCAGATGGATTTGGCAAAATATGCCAACCCCAGATATGGAACAGGACAGTGATAACGCATCAACATGCCTTGTAATAGCAGTTTCGTGGAATCTGAAGCAACACGTTAAACTATGGTAATACTCTCAACCCTGTTTATAACAGACCTTCAAGGAGTGGTGATTAATAACAGGGGGTTATGTAATACAAATCATTTACGAGCCCAAATGGCGTATTACCAACCGCTTTAAAAATAGATGAACCAAGTTTATCTATCGATCAATGATGTTATTTTTAAGTACGTCATATGCAGGCTAACGTCATAGACAAATAGGTTATGAATGGCACGATTTAGTCCGTCCTAAGCGCGTAATAGTCCATCAAGTGACACGGATTGTATGTCTTTAATATTTAGTAAACATTCTGTTGAATATTTTGAAACTAATTTGACTGGGCGCTGAAATTAGTTTCAAAATATTCGACAGCTTACTTGTATATTTTTCTAGAAATTGAGTGCAAGAATCGATTGATTCAACACGGGCAAAGCGTGTGTGGAGCTTAGCTAGAGATTGGCAGGGCATAGCTAAAACTGGATTCATTCATTACCATCACATGGCCCCAAACGCAGGTGATAGTGCGCGCCGTTGTGACTTCGTATTGAAGTATGCCTCTGCTACATCTATTTGTTAGTATACAATATTCTGATAGTTTATTGGCAGATTAAAGACTGGATAATATTTTGACTTCGTATTGAAGTATACTTCTGCTACAGCAGTTTGTTAGTACATTATTCGGATTGTTGGCAGATTAAAGACTGGCTTATATCTTAGTTAAGATACAAGTTTCCTTGATAGTTTCGTCTTTCACTATAGTAGAATGACGTATGCCATTGCGATTTCCTGTTGAATTATTCCTATGTTCCATCAAGTTCTTACGCACGTTATTTCGGTATGCTCCCCATCTAGACAGATTATCAGTTGAGGGTTGGTATATTGACTGTAGATGGCGTTGCTCTAACATAGATTGATACAGATATACCAGCCGCGTAAGTACAAGAAAATGAAACCTTCTTAGCTATACAAGTGTTTTGCGTGGTGTGCAGGCTTATATACGGCCTGCGCAAATATAGTATTTGTGAGGGAAATGCCATTTGTATTTCACGAGCGGAGCAGGGGAAATATATTGCTTGCGCGTATCGTACAAGCATAAGAATACATCCAGCTGGCAATGGAGGAATCCAGTTTTAGCTATGCCCTGCCCATCTCTAGCTAATCTCCACCCACGATTTGGCCGCGTTAGGATCAATCGATCGCTGCACTCTCTGAATCTCAATTTCCAGAAAACTAAACAGGTAAGCGGTTAAGTATTTTGGAACTAATTTGACTGGGTACTGTTGCTGCCTATAGCAGCAAAAGCGCCCAGTCAAATTAGTTTCAAAAAATTCAACAGCAATTTTATTAAATAGTAACGACATACAATTCGTACAACCTGGTGGACTATTAAACATTTAAGACAGACTAAATCGAGTCATTCATGACGTCAACATATAGCGATTTTGCTTAGAGGACATGTTACTAACAAGCTGTGTGTTATTGCAATGCGACCGCGAGTGAGGCAGTTAAAACACATCCAAGGCATATTTCTCGCGCAGTCAATAACAGTGAGTATGGAACTGCCGAATCATGCACACCTTGTATAACACCCCATCACATAATGGGATTCGGTCATGAGAAATTACTGTGGGGACCGGTGGGGTGGGGTGGGTGGAGGGTGGGATGTATTACTTGCATTTATTTTCTCCATCGCGAAATTTACATATCGTGCAAAATGTAATTTTTTACGAAATGCTTGCATTCACCTCTTGTTTGCAAATGCCAACAAGAACTGATTATGCCACACAAACTGAGACACGAAATAACTACGTAATCACATTAAATTTGA
>CM067369.1:84265795-84273295 GCA_034401795.1 Chaetoderma sp. LZ-2023a | reverse complement strand
CGTGCGTGAGTGCGTGCGTGCATGTGCACGACCGTTCGTTCGTGCGTGCGTACGTGCGCGTGTGCTTTCTTTCGTGCGTGCGAGAATGTGCAGGTGGGTGGCTGGGTGGGTGGGTGGGTGAGAGTGGCTGTATTGCTCGGTGCATAATGGACGGGCTGGTGGCTGGCTGGGTCAGTGTGTGGGTGGGTCGGTGAGTCAATGGGTGTGTTGGATGGTGGGTGCGCCTGTGGATATGATGGCCAGATGGGTCGGTGGGTGGGAGGGACGGGCTGTCGGTTACTGAGTGGGTTGGTGGGTGGGTGGGTGCGTGGTTGAATGGTGTAATGCATGTGTCAGTGCGTGCGTGCGTGCGTGCGTGCGTGCGTGCGTGCGTGCGTGCGTGCGTGCGTGCGTGCGTGCGTGCGTGTGTGTGTAGGTGTGTGTGTGTAGGTGTGTGTGGGGGGGGGGAGTGAATGCGTGGTTTGGTTGATGGGTCGGTGGTTAGTTCGCGGATGGGTGGGTTGCCGGGTGGATGAATCGGTACGTCAGTAGGACACTGGCTCGGTAGGTCGGTGGGTTGGAAGGTCGGTGGGTGGGTCAATCGTTCAGCCGATTGTTAAATTAATTAATTAGTTTGTTCGTTCGTCCGTCCGTCCGCCCGCCCGCCCGCCCGCCCGCCCGCCCGCCCGCCCGCCCGCCCGCCCGCCCACCCACCCACCCGCCCGCCCTCCCGCCGGCTCGCCCTCCCGCCCTCCCGCCCTCCCGCCCTCCCGCCCTCCCGCCCTCCCTCCCTCCCGCCCGCCCGCCCGCCCGCCCGCCCGCCCACCCGCCCGCCCGTCCGCCCGTCCGTCCGTCCATGCACGTACACCCACACACCCGCACACACGCATCCATCGATCCACCCATCCATCCACCCAACCAACGCACCAACTAACCAACCACCCAATAATAATAATAATAATAATAATAATAATAATAATAATAATAATAATAATAATAATAATAATAGTAATAATAATAATAATAATAATAATAATAACAATAATAATAATCGTTATTTATTGAGGGTAACACTTCAAGTACACGGCCTGATCTAGCAGAGGCCCTATGTGCACGCACGCACGCACGCACACATACACCCACCAACACACAGACACACACACACACGCACGCACGCACGCACACACGCGCGCACACACACACACACACATCCACCCGTCCACCCGCCTGCCCGCCCGCCAGCCCGCCCCCGCCTGGCGGTCTGTCCTTTCGAACTCCTTCGTTCGTTCGTTCGTTCGTTCATTCTAACCATTTTTTTGTTTTAACCATTTCACTTCATATCTGGTTTTTTAATTAACTCATTTCCTTTCTAGAATTCGGATAAATATGCACTATATGACCAGGGGATAAGATGTACAGCGCGTAGAGCATGTAATCGCATGTCGTTCCGCACAATATACATGCACTATCTATCTATCTATTAAATGTTCATGCTACTTTAAAATGTTAGAACAGCAACAGTTTTCAATAACGCTGATGTTTTTAGGGAACACTTCAACCCTTCATTAATGGGTATATTCTGTAACGCAACCCGTGTGATTATATTGAATATGTTTCCGTACGCCAGTCCGGGACAACGGGTGACTAGCGTGATAATGTACGTGTGAAGATAGATTTTATAAACCTTTACAAACGCCATGTTTATTTTAGTTCAGTTTACTTTATCATAAAAATTGTATAACGAATATTTGTCTTTTTGGTATTTTATTTAATCTCTTCAAGATGTAGAAGCATTCGCTCAACGTCGTTTCTAGGCTAATTGGCCACCCGCAATCCCGGGCCATAGCGCGTAGAAGCACTTCAAATCTTGACGAATAAAATAGTTTAAAATCGTATTTTCCTTGGCAAACAATCTTCACAGACAAAACCCTTATGGTATAGCGCCATTTATGGGACGCAGATGAAGCTTTCACGTTCACATAAATACAATAACAAGCTCTTCTGTATCTTGTAAGATTTCTAATACTTTATTTCTGAAATAAACATGCACTCACGCAGTATTCCGCCCTCTTTTAACCGTTTGAACTCTGCATTCCCAGAATATAGATTTCAAAGTAACTATACGGGTAAGCTGGTGAATATTTTGAAACTAATTTGACAGAAATCTGTTGCTGCAATAAGAAGCAACAGCTCTCAGTCAAAGGAGTTTCAAAATGTCCAACAGAATATTTATTAAATAATTATTCTAACCGAGTCTTCAAATTGGGCCATTCTGTTTTAAATGACTAATGGACATTTCCAGTTGTAGCTACGTCCCGCCCATCTCTAGCTAAGCTCCACCCACACCACGCTCGTGCTTGGCTCGATCGATCCCTGAACTCAGTGACTATCAAAGCTGTTAAATATTTTGAAACTAATTTGTCCGGGGGCTGTTGCTGCCCAGTCAAATTAGTTTCAAAATATTCGACAGCATGTTTATTAAATAGTAAAGAAATATAATTCATAAAAAATGACGGACTATTAAGCGTTTAAGACTAAATCGAGTCATTCATTGATGTAATGATTATGACGTCATCCTACACGTCGTGTAGCTGATTATGACGTCATATGATGGATGAATAAACTAGAAAAGTCGATTGATAACTGTTCTTCAGTTTAAAGAATATAGCAACACCTTTTAATTCTTTAACCATCAAATCGTTTCAAGAAAATTTAAATTTTCTCATAGAGAATTTCCATTTGTAGAAGCTGTTTAAAAAACCCAAAACTTATCACAAGATAATTGGTTCGATTATCGATACAGTCATCTGAGTGGTATATTTCTAAAATAGTCTTGTCCTGGTATACAAATAGACATTTTCCAAGACGACTGTCAAAAAGCAGTTGCTGTTCGTTTGGGGTGCTAGAGCGTTAACATTTATAGGCATACACTATTTTTTCCATATACTTCTGGAGACGTTTTATTCTGAACGAGTAGGCCTAACCCTTTATCTCTCAAGCTTGCTAAGAAGGGCGTTTACAGTGGTCTTTGGAATTGTACATTTGCAGATCAAGAGCATACAATTCTTTAAACGCGCATATTCACAGCAAAATGCTTGAAAAAAAAAATTGTTAAATTATATAGTTTTAGAGGCTTAAATTATATGCCTAGATGTAAGGAAACGAAATAAATCTTAACATATGCTGATTTCTTTACGTATAAATTAATAAAAAAATTTCAGTTGTGAAATTGAATTATAGATACACGTAGCTAGTTCAACCTGACAACTAAAATGATATTAATTTATATGAAATGAAACCATCATATGCTAAAATCTATTTCGTTTCATTACATTTAGGATTTTAGGTACACAATTTAAGCCTCTAAAAGTAGACGGTTCTAACAATTTTATTTTCACGCATTTTGGTGAGAATATAACTTTAATTTACTACTGGAATGAATGGCTCGATCACGGACCCTTGCAGTCATTCAGGTACATTATCAAAATTAATCTTCCCTGGTTCTACACATGAACATTTTCTGTGATAGAATTTAAATTTTCTTGAACAAATTTGAGCATTATTGAGACATTCCATCAGTGAATTATTGATACATGTATGGCAATTTCACAGCAATCTAGCGCGTAAGTTGTTAAATTTTGAGACGATATGTGGATTTAAGCTATCGTTACAGCCATTCGTTGTCAATCGACTTTATGATTTTGATTGCTGAGTTTTTGCAGACGACATATTCGGGTGGTGATATCTCCGGACTTGCTAAATATTTTGAAAATAATTTGACTGAAAGTTGTTGGTGGTTAAGCCACCAACAACTTTCAGTGAAATTGTTTTCAAAATATTAAGCAAGTCAAGAGATTTTTATCATTAAAATTATTGGCTGGTGCGCTTGCAGCAGCGAGAAAGTTAATAACAACCGTTTCTCGATGCGCTTATCTATAGCTGTCACACACGTATATGATGTCATAATCAATTACGTCACACGTAGGCTGACATTACAATCAAAGTGCGTAATGAATGACGTATCTAACTCCGTCGTGAACATTTAATATGCCCTCAAGTATACGAATTGTATCTATTTACTATTTAATAATCAGTCGGTTGAACAGCATCCAGTTAAATTATTTTCTAAATATTCAGCCGCCGGCCACTATAGTTACCTCGATATTGGGATTCTAAGAATTCTGTGTTCGAGCGATCCCAATACGGGCAACGTCTGGGCGGAGCGTAGCTAGAAATGACGGGCAGAAATAGAAAGAGACCCTTCTACTTCTCACCCTTCATAATTTTACACGCAGGTGTCCACATGTCTATTCATAAACTCGTTCACAAAAAGACATTCTGAATATAATTCATCCAGCAAAATGTTTATTTCTCAACGTCAATCAAATATTATCTATTTATGACGAAATGGCCTTTATTATACCATAAACACGATGTGCTAAGAAATCTGAAGTAGCTATTTGATCGTCTTATGTAAACATTGGATTGAAAATACTCACTAGAATAACTATAGACAGCCATATATCAGCCTCTCTCTCTCTCTCGTATAACATTCAGTTTCATAAACCAGAATTCTTCTGCTTGATAGATTTGTCTCAGAATTTTCAATAACCCAGCTTCAGGGTTGGGTGCAAATTACAAATGCAACCCCGTGTTGATTTTAAGAACAAACCAACTGCCAATGACAGCTACAAATTCCAATGAAATAAGTATCCAATTAACCGTCAGAATGGCCATCGCTAAGCAATATACTAAGTTAGTAATATATGTCTGACCAATCTACATGCAATTAGAATAAAATGTGTTCCGATGCATCACAAATTGATCGTGCGGCTACCATTCACCAACTTCATAATCACTATACGCCTTTATTTATTTAAAAACTCAAAGATTATTACATTTCTTCTATATAATTTTTGCGTGAGAATAAAACATTTCAGAATACATAGTATCAAACTCAATTTCTATGCACGGGTCCTCCAATGTAATTTGAGTGTTTATGGCTGCGCTCATCCCATGATAATGTTGGTTGGTTGTATGTGGATATCTATACATCTGTACGGTTTGTGTATGACCCGCGCAAACCTAGTATTTCCATGAGCGACGCAAGAGAATGGATGAAACCAGTTTTAGCAATGCCTCGCCCATCCCTACCTATGCTCCGCCCATGTTTAGACCGTTTTGGGATCAATCTATTCCTGCACCCCATGAATCTCTATTTCCATAAAACTATACAGGTAAGCTGTTGATTATTTTGAAACTAATTTGACTTCGTGCTGTTGCGTCTGTGGCACCAACAGCACCCAGTCAAATTAGTTTCAAAATAATCAAAAGAATGTTTATTAGATGGTAAAGACATAGGCCTACAATTCGTACAACTTGACAGACTATTAACCGTTTATGGCGAACTAAATTGATTATGACGTCAGCCTACACGTCACGTAAATACATAGTCTTATATTTCCCACACAGGATGCTCAAATTTGTGGATTGCTCAGCGAATATTAGCACCCGAGGGCGCCATTGGTTTGGTTTGTAACAGAACACTCATCTGATGAGAACAATATAAAACTATAAGAGTTAATGCCAAACTCGTTTTTTAGGGCTAGCCCCAAAACGACGTACAAGACCGCCGCAAGGGATGCTCGAGTCCCACCGGTCAATGTGAACGTAATCATTTATACTATTAACGGTGTCCCATTTAATAGAACTGGTCTGGTCAAATTATGTACCCAAGGCAATACAATCACTATCCAAGAACACTAGTTACACCAATATGGCCTGCACAACCATACCAACTTCCAGACCTCCATGTTCATGTAAAAGCCCGTGATTATACCATCCCAACCATAGTATGCGTAGTAGAGGGCAAGATGGAGTCGCTTGCTGTGGCTAAAGAGTCTAAACGACTTGATTACTCCACTCACTGATGGAGGTGATATAGTGGTATGTGTATGTGGTACAGCGTACCTACTAATCAACATATATATGTCATCAAATGATAGGACCCGACCCAGTGAGGTCCGTCATAAGTATCAGTATATCCTAGCTGAGGTCATTGAGATTATGATGATGTATGTCAGTTACGAAACAATTCTAGGGGAAATCTGAATCCCC
Organism: Chaetoderma sp. LZ-2023a; assembly: GCA_034401795.1. NCBI lineage: Eukaryota > Metazoa > Mollusca > Caudofoveata > Chaetodermatida > Chaetodermatidae > Chaetoderma > Chaetoderma sp. LZ-2023a. Next base: position 84,267,199 of record CM067369.1, on the reverse strand, counting down.
CACCCCACCCCGTAGTCCTCCAAATGCTCCTCCGTGAATTGTGCAAGGATGTAGGATTACAGCTTAGCATTAACTAAGAAGCAAAAAGCGGGATGATGTTGGCATTGACAACACCAAACATATACAACAGAGATTGATTATGTGCTATCGAGCTGCAGGACAGTTATCACAAATGCAGAGATCCTTGACTACAGTACAACTTATTCACAAAGTACTAGTTCAGACCATGTACCGCTTCTTGCAAAGGTGCCATTGAGTGGTTCAGCGAAATCTAACCTGAAGTCACACGTGGAAAAGAGAACTGTGTGGATTTGGCACAAGGCAGATCCCAAAAGATTTAACCAAGTGGCAAGAGTATGACACGATATATGTCGAGACACAGTTGGATTCATTGAACGAGCATGACAAATGTCTTTAAGAATGCTACCGAAAAGTCTGTCCTCTGCATGACCACCACCACCACCAACAGGAAACTCAAATCATTTCAAGTGTTCTAATTTTACAAAAAAAATCAAAAGCATCATTTTAGAGATGGAAATAAGCTGGTAGGCCAAGAGACTCACAACTTTTCGATGATGCCAGACGTTTCAACAAAGAAGTCCGCAAAGGTCGACGACAGGCAAATACGGTGGGGCAGAAATAGTTGTACACTCAGATAGAAAATGTCAATTCTGAGGACCACCAAATTTTCTTCAAACTACTAAATCGCCAGAGAAATCGACAAGCGGGAGCCACTGGAGAGCTGATCATCGATGGACATGTCTACTGAGAATATTATGGAAGCTTGGAAGGCTATTTTGAGAAACTAAATGATAATCCAGGCCTTAGCGAATCATATAAACCCAAGGTTCAGAACGACGTTGTCAACATAAGAAACAGTGCTCAGACCAATCAGGTCATCATGAGGCATATAACCTCAGATGAGATACAGGGTGCTTCCAAGAAATTACATACAGAGAAAGCAGGAGACCAATATGGAATTCCATCAGAACATTTGATTTATGCTATTCAATCAGTCTCGTTGATCCTAGCATGATATTCAACGCCATACTTGGTCTTCAGAGAATTCCTCAAGCTTCAAGGAGGGTATTCTTACTCCGATATTGAAGAAAGCTGAGAAACGTAAGACGCTACCCTATAACTATAGTGCCATATTGGTTTTCTCAACTATCAGTAACTCCTTGGGATCATCCTTGTCGACAGAATGGCACCCATTCTAGATCGTGCTGGAAGTAAACTTCAGCAGGGATTTACAAAGACGGCTAGTTATCTTCATACTGCATTTGCTGTCTCTGAGACGATCGCAGAATGTTGGCGATGATCTCCTCCTCATAACCGTTGATGTCCAGAAGGCCTCTGATGAGGCCTGGCATGACAATCCCTTCGTGGAAGTATATACGCTAT